>JANRMT010062807.1:67848215-67896158 GCA_026402145.1 Polypterus bichir lapradei
ATAGATAGATAGATAGATAGATAGATAGATAGATAGATAGATAGATACTTTATTAATCCCAAGGGGAAATTCACATACTCCAGCAGCAGCATACTGATAAAGAACAATATTAAATTAAAGAGTGATAACAACGAAGGTATAACAGACAGACAATAATTTTGTATAATGTTAACGTTTACACCCCCGGGTGGAATTGAAGAGTCGCATAGTGTGGGGGAGGAACGATCTCCTCAGTCTGTCAGTGGAGCAGGACAGTGACAGCAGTCTGTCGCTGAAGCTGCTCCTCTGTCTGGAGATGATCCTATTCAGTGGATGCAGTGGATTTTCAATTATTGACAGGAGCTTGCTCAGTGCCCGTCGCTCTGCCACGGATGTCAAACTGTCCAACTCTGTGTCTACAATAGAGCCTGCCTTCTTCACAAGTTTGTCCAGGCGTGAAGCATCAATCTTCTTTATGCTGCCTCCCCAGCACACCACCCCGTAGAAGAGGGTGCTCGCCACAACTGTCTGAATAATAAGGAAGTATAGTCGGCTCTGTCCTTTCTTACACAGAGCATCAGTATTGGCAGTCCAGTCCAGTTTATCATCCAGCTGCACTCCCAGGTATTATAGGTCTGTACCCTCTGCACACAGTTATCTCTGATGATCACGGGGTCCATGACGGGCCTGGGCCTCCTAAAATCCACCACCAGCTCCTTGGTTTTGCTGGTGTTCAGTTGTAGGTGGTTTGAGTCGCACCATTTAACAAAGTCCTTGATTAGTTTCCTATACTCCTCCTCCTGCCCACTCCTGATGCAGCCCACGATAGCAGTGTCGTCTGCAAACTTTTGCACGTGGCAGGACTCCGAGTTGTATTGGAAGTCTGATGTATATAGGCTGAACAGGATCAGATAAAATACAGTCCACTGCAGCGCTCCTATGTTGCTGACCACAATGTCAGACCTGCAGTTCCCGAGACGCACATACAGAGGCCTGTCTGTAAGATAGTCCACGATCCATGCTACCAGGTATGAATCTACTCCCATCTCTGTCAGCTTGTCCCTAAGGAGCAGAGGTTGGATGATGTTGAATGCGCTAGAGAAGTCCAGAAACATAATTCTTACAGCACCACTGCCTCTGTCCAAGTAGGAGAGGGATCAGTGTAGCATATACAGTAGATGATGGCATCCTCCGCTCCCACCTTCTCCTGGTATGCAAACTGCAGAGGGTCGAGGGCGTGGCGGACCTGTGGCCTCAGGTGGTGAAGCAGCAGCCGCTCCATGGTCTTCATCACATGTGACGTCAGAGCAACAGGCCGGAAGTCGTTCAGCTCACTAGGACGTGATACCTTTGGGACTGGGGTGATGCAAGATGTTTTCCAAAGCCTCAGGACTCTCCCTGTTCCAGGCTCAGGCTGAAGATGTGGTGTAGAGGACTCCCCAGTTCCAACGCGCAGGCCTTCAGCAAGTCGTGGCGATACTCCATCTGGACCCGCTGCTTTGCAGGCACGAATTCTCCTCAGCTCTCTGCTCATCTGGGCTGCTCTAATTGTGGATGAGGATGTCTCTCCTATTCTGGTTTCAACAGAAGGATGGTTGGAGGATGCAGTACTCCGAGGTGAGAGTGGGTTAGGGTGGTCAAACCTATTAAAGAAGTTGTTCATCTGGTTTGCTCTCTCCACGTCTCTCTCAATGGTGGCACCCCACTTCGAGCTGCAGCCAGTGATGATCTTCATCCCATCCCACACTTCCTTCATGCTGTTATTCTGCAACTTCTGCTTCAGCTTTCTCCTGTACTGCTCCTTCGCTGCCCTGAGCTGGACTCGGAGTTTCTTCTGCACGAACTTGAGCTAATGCTTATCACCGCCTTTAAAAGCCCCTTTCTTCAGGTTAAAAAGGCCCTTGATGTCACTTGTAATCCATGGCTTGTTGTTAGCATAGCATACTGTTTTTACTGGAATTACAATGTCCATACAGAAATTGATGTAATCAGTTGTGCAGTCAACAGCCTCTTCAATGTTCCCACTATGTGACCCCAGCAGTATATCCCAGTCTGTAGTTCCAAAGCAGTCTCTCAGAGCCTGCTCTGCCTCAGGGGACCACTTCCTGAATGATTGTGTGGTTGTAGGTAGCGCCCTCACTCTTGGTTTGTAGTGAGTCTGAAGCAGAACCAGGTTATGATGTGCTTTCCCAAGCGCAGGCAGCAGGGTGGCGCTGTATGCGTCTTTAACGTTTGCATACAATAGGTCAATAGTCCTATTTCCCCGGGTGTTACAATCCACATACTGGGAGAAGGCTGGTGATGTTTTGTCCAGCATCACATGGTTAAAGTCTCCGGCAATTAGCACAAGCGCCTCAGGGTGCTGTGTTTGTAACTGAATACCTTTAAAATATGTTTGCACCTGGATGTTATGAGTTCCAAATGTTTCCTTTGTTTCACCATTTTAATATAATCTCTATATATACAGTGGTATGAAAAACTATTTGCCCCCTTCCTGAATTCTTATTCTTTTGCATGTTTGTCACACAAAATGTTTCTGATCATCAAACACATGTAACCATTAGTCAAATATAACACAAGTAAACACAAAATGCAGTTTTTAAATGATGGTTTTTATTATTTAGGGAGAAAAAAAATCCAAACCTACATGGCCCTGTGTGAAAAAGTAATTGCCCCCTTTGGTAAAAAATAACCTAACTGTGGTGTATCACACCTGAGTTCAATTTCCGTAGCCACCCCCAGGCCTGATTACTGCCACACCTGTTTCAATCAAGAAATCACTCAAATAGGAGCTGCCTGACACAGAGAAGTAGACCAAAAGCACCTCAAAAGCTAGACATCATGCCAAGATCCAAAGAAATTCAGGAACAAATGAGAACAGAAGTAATTGAGATCTATCAGTCTGGTAAAGGTTATAAAGCCATTTCTAAAGCTTTGGGACTCTAGCGAACCACAGTGAGAGCCATTATCCACAAATGGCAAAAACATGGAACAGTGGTGAACCTTCCCAGGAGTGGCCGGCCGACCAAAATTACCCTAAGAGCGCAGAGACGACTCATCCGAGAGGTCACAAAAGACCCCAGGACAACGTCTAAAGAACTGCAGGCCTCACTTGCCTCAATTAAGGTCAGTGTTCACGACTCCACCATAAGAAAGAGACTGGGCAAAAACGGCCTGCATGGCAGATTTCCAAGATGCAAACCACTGTTAAGCAAAAAGAACATTAGGGCTCATCTCAATTTTGCTAAGAAACATCTCAATGATTGCCAAGACTTTTGGGAAAATACCTTGTGGACTGATGAGACAAAAGTTGAACTTTTTGGAAGGCAAATGTCCCGTTACATCAGGCGTAAAAGGAACACAGCATTTCAGAAAAAGAACATCATACCAACAGTAAAATATGGTGGTGGTAGTGTGATGGTCTGGGGTTGTTTTGCTGCTTCAGGACCTGGAAGACTTGCTGTGATAGATGGAACCATGAATTCTACTGTCTACCAAAAGATCCTGAAGGAGAATATCCGGCCATCTGTTCGTCAACTCAAGCTGAAGCGATCTTGGGTGCTGCAACAGGACAATGACCCAAAACACACCAGCAAATCCACCTCTGAATGGCTGAAGAAAAACAAAATGAAGACTTTGGAGTGGCCTAGTCAAAGTCCTGACCTGAATCCAATTGAGATGCTATGGCATGACCTTAAAAAGGCGGTTCATGCTAGAAAACCCTCAAATAAAGCTGAATTACAACAATTCTGCAAAGATGAGTGGGCCAAAATTCCTCCAGAGCGCTGTAAAAGACTCATTGCAAGTTATCGCAAACGCTTGATTGCAGTTATTGCTGCTAAGTGTGGCCCAACCAGTTATTAGGTTCAGGGGGCAATTACTTTTTCACACAGGGCCATGTAGGTTTGGATTTTTTTTTCTCCCTAAATAATAAAAACCATCATTTAAAAACTGCATTTTGTGTTTACTTGTGTTATATTTGACTAATGGTTAAATGTGTTTGATGATCAGAAACATTGTGTGACAAACATGCAAAAGAATAAGAAATCAGGAAGGGGGCAAATAGTTTTTCACACCACTGTATATATAAAAGTCAATGTACGTTTGTATGTATGTATGTTCCAGCATCACTTCCAAATGGCTGGAGCGATTTTCATGAAACTTGTTACACATGTGTCTCATTGATTGACTAAAAATACTGTAGGGTGAAATCAACCCTAACCCACCCAGGGTGGGGGGTAATCTTGTGGTCTTGTATGCATGTTATCATTTAGTAGACACTTGGAACAATCACCAGAGGGAGAACTGGAAGTGACTGCCATCATTCTTTAAGTTTGAGTACCACCGCACCCCTGTTACTTTCCAAATTAAATAGAGTTGTCCGGTTCCAATTGTCAACTGGATGATAACATACACACAAAACCGCAAGTCAAACACATTAGTGAGTCTTCATTGTTTGTTAATTTATTTTTATTTTTAAAGTTGTCTTTTTTTTTAATTATATTTTTCTCAAACAATTAAAAAAAAACATTTTATTTTCGTCCTGGGCAATGCTAGGTATTTCATCATGCTCGGTAGTTCAAATGGAAATGTTATATTATGTAACTGGAGGAGAGTTATTCCATGCTGATATAGAGTTGCAAAGCTGGAAGACACTATTTTATGGCAGATGTGCTGCTACACAATTTGATAACAATTTGGGGGTGGTCAAGGATTTTTATGCTATCCTTTTGTGAATGTGGGTCAATATGTTCCTTTGTGAAATTCAGTTATGCATGATAAATAATTATGTTTGTGCCACTCTGTTACCCAGAATTTTGTTAATTGCTCCAAATGTGCTTTGTAATCTATTGCCAAAGTTCTCTCCAGATTTCACAAAAGTGTATGAACAACAGCAATGTACTGTATTTCTATAAAAAGAGCATTTTATGTATAACATTGTTTTGGGAAAAAAGAGGCTTAAACAAAAAACCAGAAACTGTAACCTTAGAAGAAGTGGAACCGATCTTTTCATAACTGGCAATGCTATAGTTTCTGAATGTTTGGCATTTTTATACTTCTTTTTTGTTCTTGTTGTTGGTGTTACTTCCCTTAATGGGTTTTAGGGTTGCAGAATTTGATTCTTGCATTTGTTTTCCCTTTGGAATCTATTTTAAGTTAGTGGATGATATTTTTGCATTTTTTTCCATTGCCACCTTCTAAGTCCAGGAGCACTGCCATTTTGAGCAACATTACCATGATGCTAAGGTGTGCAGTCCCAGAAAACACATATTTGATATCAGAAACACAGTGCTATAAAAACCGGGGCTTCATATTCCTCATCATCTCAGGTAGTAGATAAAACTTTTGTTTGTGTGTGTTAATTAGAGCTCTTTAGGTCCCCGTGTTTCCTGACTTTAGATTTTACATTTAAGATAATTATCGTTTTGCTGTTTAGATTTTTACATACAATAGGACTGACACTTGGTTATAGATTTTCTGGCTAGTTCTGATGTTTCTTCTCCTCCATTAATTTTTTGCATTTCCACATGGAAAGCAGAGCAGGCCAAACTATAATTGTGGTCAAATGTACTTGATTATGAACCTAAAATTCTTAGCACAGCCATGCTTTTTAAATTCTTTTTATAAGAGAGACTTTGATTTATTTTCTAAAATTCAGAACAAGAAGTTATCACATCCCTTCATTCTTGAATAAGATAGCATTTATCATGTTGTCAATTAACGCATATGCAACAGTAGTACAGCAACAGAAAAGCACCCCAAAGACATACAGTGCATCCAGAAAGTATTCACAGCGCATCACTTTTTCCACATTTTGTTATGTTACAGCCTTTTTCCAAAATGGATTAAATTCATTTTTTTCCTCAGAATTCCACACACAACACCCCATAATGACAACGTGAAAAAAGTTTACTTGAGGTTTTTGCAAATTTATTAAAAATAAAAAACTGAGAAATCACATGTACATAAGTATTCACAGCCTTTGCTCAATACTTTGTCGATGCACCTTTGGCAGCAATTACAGCCTCAAGTCTTTTTGAATATGATGCCACAAGCTTGGCACACCTATCCTTGGCCAGTTTCGCCCATTCCTCTTTGCAGCACCTCTCAAGCTCCATCAGGTTGGATGGGAAGCGTCGGTGCACAGCCATTTTAAGATCTCTCCAGAGATGTTCAATCAGATTCAAGTCTGGGCTCTGGCTGGGCCACTCAAGGACATTCACAGAGTTGTCCTGAAGCCACTCCTTTGATATCTTGGCTGTGTGCTTAGGGTCGTTGTCCTGCTGAAAGATGAACCGTCGCCCCAGTCTGAGGTCAAGAGCACTCTGGAGCAGGTTTTCATCCAGGATGTCTCTGTACATTGCTGCAGTCATCTTTCCCTTTATCCTGACTAGTCTCCCAGTTCCATCCCCACAGCATGATGCTGCCACCACCATGCTTCACTGTAGGGATGGTATTGGCCTGGTGATGAGCGGTGCCTGGTTTCCTCCAAACGTGACGCCTGGCATTCACACCAAAGAGTTCAATGTTTAAAGAGACAGGTGTGTGCCTTTCCAAATCATGTCCAATCAACTGAATTTACCACAGGTGGACTCCAAATAAGCTGCAGAAACATCTCAAGGATGATCAGGGGAAACAGGATGCACCTGAGCTCAATTTTTAGCTTCATGGCAAAGGCTGTGAATACTTATGTACATGTGATTTCTCCGTTTTTTCATTTTTAATAAATTTGTAAAAACCTCAAGTAAACTTTTTTCACATTGTCATTATGGGGTGTTGTGTGTAGAATTCTGAGGAAAAAAATGAATTTAAATCAATTTTGGAATAAGGCTGTAACATAACAAAATGTGGAAAATGTGATGCGCTGTGAATGCTTTCCGGATGCACTATAGTTTAAAATACAGTATGTAACACAGAAAAATATCATCAAAGCATTAATATATACAAGAAGATAAACAGTAAATAAAGATCAAATGAAATAAAACAAAATATAGAATAAATATTCAAAAAGAACCAAACCGAGCTTCAGGAGAGATGTATACACTGGAATTTACAAACTTGTTACAGAGCTTGAAAGAATGTCTCTTCCTGGAACCTTTATTGAATTTATAAGGTTCCTAGGATGAAAATCTTGTACAATTTAAGTTAAATTTTCAACATCAAGACTACACTGAAGAATCCACATAAACATCTTTCAAGAACATTGGGTCAGTGGCATACCTTTTGTTATTTTATTTTTGTATCATGTTTTATTTATTACAAAGTGGCTTTTGCAAAGATTTTTCTGTGGTACTCTGGCTTCCACATCCAAAATATTTGTATGTTAGCTTAATTGGCATTGCTATATTATCCTGGGATGAAAGAGTGGGGCTTGTGCACGACAGTGCCCTGCAAATGACGGATACCATTTCCAAAGCTGGTTTCTGCACTGAAGTCAGAAATATATTAGAAAAAGAGATGGCTGACTCTATTTTCTCTTTTATTTATTAGAGCTATATCTTTTTTTCTTAAAGAGAAAATGTGACCATTATAACTGTTGCACACAGCAATGTAAATATGAAAAAATCTGTTATAAAACCAAAAAAATAACCAAAAATAACTAATTTGGATGTAAAATGGGCCAGTTATAATATGTACACAACCACAATCACGTCTAAACATCAGATTTGTAATCGGCTATCTTTTAATATATTTTTCATATGTTCTGAAGATTGCTCAAGTGTTTGGAGGTCAGGCTTTTTGTGCCAAGATTGTTAGGGGTTTCACACAAAGAATTCAATTAGGAGACAGGTTTTGCTTTTGCACTTATGCACACAACACCCACTCTCTTATACTGAGCCAACTCAGGGACACCAGTTAGCCTAAACTGTGCTTTTCTGTTGTAGGAGCAAAAAGAAATTTCCAGAGAGAATCATTGTGGATACAAGAAAGTCTGAGAGTCTAAAAAGAGTGTGTTGGGTGAGGTAGCAGTATAAGCCACTGTACCACCATACAACTGTAACCGCAGAACAATCAGGCAATATTTTCATGACTGGCAAAACAAGAATTCATAGTCAAGAGACTTTGATGTTAACTTGAAATTCATGTAGAACCCATACTTTTGATACCTTTTCATTTTCATTTAATGTTAAGTATTGCATGGCATTGATAATTATGTATGATCAATGTTGTTAGTGTTCTGGTTCCAAGAATTATAATCTATTAGCATCCAAAAGAAGGGCCAATTCTCAGTATAGTATATGTGCTTAAAATTAGATGACTATTGATAAATAATAAAGGAAATTCTTAAAAGCAATCCTTAAAATGGATGGAGATATATGTAGTATTAACGATGAGAGTCTTACAATATTGCATGTGTGTGGGGAGTGGGAAATAATGCTCTCCCCAAACCATGCTTATGTGTTCATGTACTGTATGTTAACAGCAAAAAGCACTAAATAAGACAGGAAGGATATGAAATAATATTTCCTATAGGAATATAATTTTAATTTAAAACAATGTGAAAGTGCTTATTAGGTTAACTTCTGTTATAATCATATTCATATGGGACATATATCACCAAAGGAGATCTGTGTATAATTATTACCACAGCATATTGGTAATTCAAATGTGACGTTCACACTGGAATTAAATGAAAACAGAGGACCTTAAACAGTAGTAATACAGCAGTTCTTACACATGGGTATGAATAGATGTATAGGAAAGAAGGAAGCATCAGAATAAAATACCCTGTTAGTTTAAAGTTTACCTGTGCAGCTGACATACTGCATGATAATAAATAACGGCTTTACTGCAATAGCAAAAATATGACCTGAAGTACAATACAAAAGCCTTTCACTTTGGTTCGTCGTAGAAATTTTTACCCATACATATGAGTCACTGAGTTACTACTCATCCATCTATTCCCAAATCTGCTTATACAGCAGTGAGCTGGAGTCAGTCCAGGAACAAACAGGCACATCCTGGATGGGAAATTTTGCCATTGCAGGTCATATACAAATACAGCAATACTGCACATAAGCAGTTTGGAGGCACTAATCATCTTGACAGTATGTCTTTGAAGTGAAAACTGTCTAAAAACAAGAAGAAGATGCCATGAAGAGGGCATCTAAAATGTTTTTAAATTCTGGGAGATGGTATCTCTACTTGTTGTGCTTACAAAAGCCTTATTTGTGACAATGCAGTTGTAGGTGTGCAAAAAAATGTGATAGAATAAAGCAATACCATTATATTATTTTGTAAATGACAGAATATCTCACTACTAATGTGTTTTGATAATGATGTACAGCTGAGATGTCTATTACACCCTGCATGGCCCAAAACATTAGTTCCCAGTGTTTTGTTTTGTGTCCAGCAGTTCTAGCTATCTTTATTTTTTCATTTTTTCTGATTAAAGTAGAAATCAATATAAATACCAAACTACTATACAAGAGTAAATAGTCCTGGAGTCATTTTCTTAAAAAAGTGTAGCATCTAATGATCTTAATTTTGTTACCTTAATTCAGATGACTGCTCCTATTCACACACCCCGACCTTATTGTCATGTTTGGATGTCTTATCTAACCTCCATTGATGTGTTTATGGATAAGGGACACTGGTTGTGTCGACATTTTTGATATGGCAATAGTACCACCTCTTATTTGTCACAGATTGATAATTTTAATTACTAGACCGTCACTTTAAGCTGCTGTTGCCCTCTTCCCTTTCTTATTTAAACAAGCCCCATCACTGAATCATGTTCTTGTTTGCCTAGCTTTGTTTTTTTTCAGTTTCTCTCATGTGTAAAGTTCATTTTGCATTTCTCACTTAAGATTTTTCCATGAATATCTTGCTACATTTTATGATTTGAGTTGATTTTTCTCACTATCTTTGCTCCTTGTGTGCACTATGGCTTCCTACTTCTCTGACTATACGTACCTCTTCATCTGCTAGTGAGGATATTCTCTAACTTTGTCTTTCAATAAAACCTTTATCAGCTTGTATCATTGACAACTATTAATCCCAACCAATTTGTTCCAGTCATTTAATTAAAGGAAAAAGATGAGCACTTTGACATGCTTGATTGCTTCCTTCTGACATTTTGGAGGCATGCAGAGACAATTATGTGACTTGGGGTATCAGGAGTTGTACAAAATCATCAAACCAATAACACTTCTAGGAAGTAATAATTGAAGAGATCATGCAAAGTACGTAAAGCAAATACAGAGACAGTGTGTGTGTGTGTGTTAGTATGTCATGTAATGGTCTGGCATCCCAAGCTTATGGCTGCTACTTTGTGCCTAGTACTGCTAGAATAGACCCTGGCTCCTTAAAACCTTCAAATTTGATAAAACGGGTTCAATGAACACATGGATTAATAAGATTGGGGGTGTACAGAGGTGCACTTGTTAATGCTGTTCTTTCATATACTTAGATCAAATCTCTGTCTGGGAGTGTGCACATTTTTCCAGTGTGCTAGTGGATTTTCTCTGAATGCACTTGTTTGCCTCCACATCCCAAAAATGTGCACATTAGATACATTACTGTTTTGACTTTTCATTAGCCCAGGCGTATGTGTTCCCTGCAGTTTACTTCACTTCCACTCACATAAATGTATGCTGTTGGATCATTTGTGATGACGATCTACATGTGGAATCCCCAAACCCTGTGCCTCAAAAAGTCCCACCTCAAACTACCAGTGGTCTCCCTGTCCTGGTGTGAGGAGTCAGGCATCAGGGGCAGAAAATTAATGCTACTGGTCCAGGAGAAACATAAACCACACAGGGCACTGGATACTCAAACAGCCCTGAACAACCTTTAATTAAATAGTGAGGTCATCAAATATAAGAAAACTCTTTGAATTCCTTGAGCAGGCAACCACAGTGCCACAGATATTGATGTGGCCTGTGTCAAAGAAACACACCTGAACATTTGCAGAACAACTACCCCTAAGAGAACTAGACTCCTGTGTACACTGTTGGCTCTAAGGATCAAGCAATCAGAAATAGTGGGGTTATAATCTACATCAGATACCCGGAAGGGAGACAAAAAAGGAGCACACATATTACCTGCCTCTACTCTACTAATTTAAAAGTGAACAAGACAAGTAACGCTCATGTTGCACCCAGTCCTAACACATTTATCAAAATTAGTTTTCTTATAAATACTCTTCCTACCTTCCAGGCCTTTCAGAGCATCATATGCTAAACAATCTGTTATCTGTCCTCACTTTACCTTGCAAGAACCTATACAGTTGTCTTGAAGTGTATTCCCTATCACTTGCAATACACCTGGCAAAAGAGGGAACAACAAAAGAACAAGAGGACATGTTCACAACTTTCAAAGAAACCAAGGCTATCAACAAGGCCAGGCAGCACAGTATATGGTTTGTGATGGATGGCCAGGGCCCATGCCTGGCCCGGGATGTCCCTTCTAAATATGTTCCAGGGGAGCAAGCATGGGCTGCACGGTATCTCCCCTGGATTACTTGGTGGCAGCCCCCCTGGGTGACTGTGGTGCCTCAGATACCTGCAGGGCTCCATTGGAGATGGAGTTCTCCACAGCTTTGTTGGGATCCGGGGTGGCCACCAGGAGGTGCTGCAGGGGTTCCTGGACCCGTCTGGGCCATAGTTCAGCCGCACCCGGAGGTGCAATTGGAGGCAGGTGGTCAAGCACCTGAAGCACTTCCAGGTGAACTATAAAAGAAACGCTTGCCGGGAGGAGTGGTGGTGCAAAGAGTAGTGTGCCTTTTGTTTTGGTTGTGCTTTTGGGACTGTGTACTGCCTGTGGGACATGGGGAAGACATGCCCCCCAGGTGAAGAAAAATAAATCTTTATTGGTTTTCATACATGCCTCTGGTGTCAGTCTGTGTCGGGTCGGGTGCATATATAGCGCCTTTATTACAGGTTGTAGCAGCACTGACACTACAACAGACCCAGCCCATACCACCTGCTGACAAGATTTCACCATGTTCAAGCTGCAGACAAACCCCAACTGCCTCAAATATCACCTGTATGTCAAGTTCCACAATGGCCACTCAGACAAACCCACCTGTCAGCCAGGCTGTATAACAACAAAGTCAGACCAATTCTTAAGTATGGTTTAACCGCACGGAGCACTGTCATCAAACATCTGTTGCTGGCGTGTCCATTACACAAGCCTCAAAAGCATTATTTCTGGACAGACAAGGCATCTGTGGCATAGAGGTCATTGGTAGCCTGGAGGACATGAGGGGTACAGCAATCTTGGTACCAAAGACCAATGTTTCCATTTATGTGTTCTTGAAGAAGAAAAAGAAGAAACATTTTGGATACATTAACTGGTAAATATGGTTCAGGACTTATCTTTGTCTGGCATTTGCTACAGATGAACTAGTGTTTAAGAATTTGAAATGTAAATAACAAGTTTTCAGGTTCTGGCTCCATCTCTGATTCATAATGTGACCCTGAGAAAGTCCCCTAGTTGGCAAGTGCTCAAAATGTAGGAATATGGAAGAAATTTTACTGTAATAAACATATAAAATCTTCTGAGAGGATTGCACATATTTGGATATTTGGATTGCACTGAAAATGACTGACTGATTGACTGTATTGAAAAGTAACATAAACTCTGTATTACAAACAACTTGCACAGAGCATTATTTTCAAAAATTATAGATCAAGAGACTATGCCATAAACTAAATGTCTGGGGGCATTATTACAAGATTAAAATAATTATAAATATTTTTTTTGCATCTTAGGAATTATACTTACTGTGTATTACATTATTTGTGTTTTCTCTACCATATAGTTCTTTATTCAAAAGATTTTTTACTTAAAATATACTTTTATCTGCATTCCTTTTCATGGGTGTGTTCAGTCTCAGCTGTTAGGCCAATGACAGGTGGACCACAAAGCAATCTGCAAGATGTGGGATCAAATGACTGACACGTGGTGAGAAGGGATTGTTTATTCCGTCCACATACAATCTAAACACTAACTATTCCCAGTGCCTTTCGAAACCTGCCAGAACCTGTCAAGGATGTCGCTCAATCAGGGGCTTGCTTTATATCATCAAGGCCAGCTTCTTCTCTGTCTATCCCTTGTGCCACAGCCCTTTCATGCCTGGAGGGAGCATTTGCCATGTGCTAATATTGCTGGTAATTCTTCTTGTCCGTTCAAGAGAGCTGAGTCACTGAGGGAGTGTCGGCTGGATCAATAGCTGACAGCACAGTACTTCAAGCAATACTGCCTTTTGAAAAACTGACACAGGTCATTTGTTGGGAATGTGGTTTCTGTATTCTGCATTGTTTTTGTAAACCTTCATAAGAATTCTTTCTTGTCTAATTTACAGTAATTTAGCTGCTGTGCTGTAGTGGAGAACTATGCTTAATGAATGGTGTCCTCTCTATTAGGTAAGCACAGAGATGAAGGTCCTTCTAAATTTTCTAGCATTTGGTTAGTGTTTTTGCCTTTATACATTTATATAAATAAACAATAAAAAAACAAAAATCTTCCACATTTTTGTTTTATTTTATTAAAGATTCATTCAAGTGAGACTGACAAATTTTCTGATAAATCAATTGATTGTTAAATAGGCTAGGCAACTCATTTAAAGTTATTCTACCTTGTCAGAGACCCCATTCCAGTGGAAGGTGATTCCTATTTCTGCTGTGCTGTGAACGATATAAACAATTGTGCAAGGGAAAGAGGAGTCAAAAGACCGAAATGTCATCCCAAAGGAGTTTATGCAATATGTTAAAAGTAACAATACATGAAAGTATGTAAAATCTTAAAAGTGAAATTATAAAGAACTGGAAGAGAAATTGATAGCATTGTGGTGGCATAGATGTTACTGGTTCTGCCACACAGGTCCAGAGTCCCAAGTTCAAATTCCACTTTCTGTACTGAATTACCCTGTAGTCTCTTCCATAGATTAATGCAACTGGGATAGACTGAATACTGTAAATGGATGGCTGTTTGTAAATTCTTGGCAATTGATGGTGAGGGTGATTTTGCAGAATGGAACAATATTCATGGAGAATTTGCCATATGAGACCACTTTTTTATAGTCTGGGTCCGTTCACTTACTCTGGTCACACATTGAGTCAGCGGTGGGATTCTGGTTCCCAGCTAAGGCACACTGTGAATCGTGGGACTGAAAGCCAATTAAAGACTCAAATTTACTTTGTTTAGAATCTGACATATATTTATTAATGATGCTGTCAATTGATTAAGCATGCTGAAAATGTCCTACCTTTTTGGTTGACTCAATATCTGAGTGATTATTGATTATGTATTGAATGCATTTTTGGTCGATAGGAATTGGGGCGAGTATTTGATCTGATCTGAATAAGATGCTGAATGTATGCTTGATTGCCTTGCAAATTGTCTAATGTTTAAAAAGTTTTAAAATCTAATTAAGAAAAAAAAAAACATTTAAACATTACCATATGACTTATCTGCACCCCTGTATCCTAAGTTGTGGGGTTGGAAGCTATTCTGCGAAAGGAAATAATTAACTGAGTACGGGACGCCGGCAAACTCGATGTCAAACTTGCACTCATTCTTTCAATTTTGGTCTGAGCAGGTAAACTTCAAGACAGAGATCTGTTTAACCTCCCTGTTTCTGTACCTCTCTTTGACAGAAGTGACAACGACTACCAAATCTTTTTTTTTGGGGGGGAGGCGACTTATTTCCCCGATCTTTGCTATGAAACATAAAACGCACTCCCCAACTTTATTAAACGCTACTCTGTACACACTCAGTCACCCGCATACAGTAAGTGGTTCGCCGCGAAGAAGGCTGCGCTTGAGCGCCTTTGCGACTCTGACGCCACTGACACATGGCTGCGTCCTGCCGTCGGCAGAAAGGAAACTCCTCCCTTTAAAAATAGCTCAGTCGGCGGCACGCACACTCGGAGGCACGCAGCACAACACCATGGTCTCATGGATCATCTCTAGACTGGTTGTGTAAGTTGTGCTTATTATTATCTGGATCGGCCTAAACTATCGTGTGTGCAGTTGATGTTGCTGTGTCTTTCTTCCACCCGGCGCGTGTCGCCTTCGTTTTGCTTGAAAATGGCAAGGTGCATGCATGACAGCGGAGCTGGGCTCGTGTAGCCTGCCGGGTCTCGCATCCTAAATTTAGGCACCGCTAGCAAGATAAACAACGTGAACATAGTGATAATGGGGGAGTTATGGGGCAGGTTGGAGGAGCGAGTACAGTAATATGGGAGTGAAAACGGGCGGGGGCAGTTGGAGTGGCAGTCATAACGGCATAAACCCGGCAGGTCATGTTAGCTGGTCATTGCCTACCCCTAGTGGTTGTGGTCTCATAGTAGGGGCGCAGACACCCTACACCAGCGTTATTTCAAATATCTATCTATCTATCTATCTATCTATCATGTAATGCCTTTCTGTCTGACTACCTTTCTGTCTGTCTGTCTGTCTGTCTGTCGCTTACCAGCCGCTGACAGCGGGCTTCTCGTTACCAGACGTCGGCAGGCGATCACGAAGATGACTGAACAATCCACTTGATTGACGAAGTGGCCTTTATTGTTCGGGTCTTCTCTTTGTTGTGTTTAACGTCGCCGATCCAATTTTAAAACAATAACCTACTAAGAATTCAGTCATTGCAATGTAAACGCCAGCGCGGAGGATTTCTAAGGATATGTCTAGTTTCCAGACGCGCTCGCTGTGTGTTATGTTAACCGGGGTAAGAGAAGCCGAAGGGGTTTGACCAGACGGGCCAAGGAAAATGACAGCAGAGGGGCCTCATTGTCCTTATCAAAATGTTGTGTTTCTTGCTTAGGAAAGAAAAAGGAAAATTATTATTATTATTGTTTCAAAAATAACTAGCTGCTGCTCAGTGTGGCAGACAATGGGTCCAGCACAGTCATTCCGACAATACACGCAGATGAAAGTGAAGGAAATATACATCAGACTTATCTGACCCGGACCATCACACCTTTTATTTCTCTGCACTGATCGCTGCTCAACTCCTGGATGTCAGAACCATTTGTATTAGACATAGGAAGAGGGTTATATATGAAGCTTTTTGGGAAATGATACCTCTAATCGCAGACATGTTGATTATTTTGAAGGTATACTAGAGAAATATGCTTTCGCATTCTGTATGATAAGCTGTATTTGACAATAAAAACTGCAGGCATTGAGGTAATCAACGTCCACTTTGTAGATTCCTCATTTAACAAATTTGGGGAACAGTCGTGCATAGCTTGTGAAAACTTAAACTAGTGGTCACAGACTATTTGTCTCTCAAAATGATAAGTGCTTTGAGTCAAAACTAATTGATTAATTGTTAACCAGTAGCACAAGGTTATCAGGTGTCTGTAAAGTCTTTGGTGAATGACGTACATACATTCTTTTTTTAGCGTCTCACCAAGCTCTTTCACCACTTTCCAGACACATTGTAAGAAGATCAGGGTCCAGGTGAGACGCTCAACCCAGCATAACAAAACAACACCTATAAAAATATCACTTCATGGGGTGGACATTTACACCACACGCTGCATCCGCAAAGCCACCAGCATTGTGAATGATCCAACACACCCTTCACATTCACTGTTTGCACTCCTTCCATTGAGAAAAAGGTACCAAAGCATTCGGGCCCTCACCAATAGAATGTGTAACAGTTTCTTCCCCCCAGCAGTCAGATTCCTGAACACTCATGGACTGGACTGATATCTGATACATGTGTTCTGTCCTGCAGTGTTGCACATGTTTGCACATTTGACTCACATGCACCTTGTTATATATTATGTGTCTTTAAGTTATGTGTTGTGGATTCTTCGTTGTCCTGTGTTTTATGTAGCACCATGGTCCTGGAAGAATGTTGTTTCGTTTCACTGTATGCTGTACTATTGTATATGGATGACATGACAATAAATAGTCTTGAATCTTGACATTTGTTGGAGAATTTGCTATACCCAATTAAATCACATTGGTATGTTAATATAAAAAAATCATATTAAAGTTTAACTGTAATTGCCATACACAAAGAGAAACATAGGTCATTAACAGAAATATGAATCAATACATCCATATTCTTAATTAATCAATCCATTTGAAAATATATTTCAATCCAGGGTCACTTATATTTGGCATCTATCATAATAAGTAATAATTATAATGAATTACATTTATATGATACCTTTCTTACAACTCAAAATGCGTGGAAATACTGTAGACAGGTGAAAACCACTTAGCCTTCACCACAGGATCAACCTGTATGATGAAATGGCATCCATTTTGCTCCAGTATGCTCACCACACCTTACCTATTAGGTAGAGGTGAGATAAGTAGGCAGTTAGAGACAGGGAATAATTTTGGGGCAAGAATAGAAGGGGAAGTGATGAGTAATGTACCCAGGACATTGGGGTACACCCTTCTCTTTTCAAAATATACTCAAGGATCCTTTATGAC
This sequence comes from Polypterus bichir lapradei, assembly GCA_026402145.1. Classification (NCBI taxonomy): domain Eukaryota; kingdom Metazoa; phylum Chordata; class Cladistia; order Polypteriformes; family Polypteridae; genus Polypterus; species Polypterus bichir. The sequence goes on from JANRMT010062807.1 coordinate 67,865,601, forward strand.
CACAGAGATTCAGGATCTCGGTTTAACATTTCATCGGAAGGACAGTGACATTTTTTTTTCAGCATAGTTTCCCCATCACACACGGACCAAAGGCCTCTTACGGGCCTCACCAACATTTATTCCAGCAGCAGTTCAAGCTTTTTCCTAGAGGGTCTTCCATCTGGCCAGTACTTGACAGGCCCAGACATCCTTAGCTTCAGATGGATTACCTGTTTTGAAGTGCAGATGGCATGGCTTCTGTTAGCAACATAAATGTCCTTGTGTAATAATGTTAGTAAAATATGTAAATTAAATTTAACACAGAATAAATGATTAAGTAAATACAAATACATATGTTAAACAAAGTATTCATGACACTATGTATTCTAAATGACAGAACTGACACATAGTCACAAGGAGCCAGAAAAGGCAAAAAAAAAGGCAGATGTGTGAAGAATGTGCAATTGTTCCACTAGAGACAGCAACAGAGAACTATAAAGAGCAATTGTTCTACGCATGTGCTGCAATTAATATTTTCATTTTCCAGTCAATCCACTTTTCAAACCAGCTTTTTTTATTGAATTACAGTGTCAGGAAGACCCAGATATATCCTTGCACTATTTGATCCGTGGAAAGAGCCAGTCCTGAGCTGGATGCTTGGGCACCCACACACACCCATACCCACTCTAAGAGGTTAATTTTCTTGTGCCTTTTCATTTGCCAGGTGATATTTATTATTAATGATTTGTCATTTAATATTTGGACATATTAGCTCTGGCTCCCACATTTTTACTGGGATAAGTGGATTTAGCTAGCAGATGAATAAATAAATGTTTAAACTCATTAATAGTGATTTAATACAAGCAGGGTAATGTAGAAAGGCACTGCATCTTAAATCTGAAGGTTACTAGCTTTAGAATCCACCCTAATATACTTTGTGATCTTGAGTATGAAATTTAACTCTTCTGTGCTTCAAATGTGAAAAATTCAGTGAAACAGTTGTTCTAAATTTTGGCACTTATAAAACCTGGGATGGTGTTTCACTATAGAAATATTCTATGTACAACTCCAATTCCAAAAAAGTTGGGATGCTGCGTAAAATGTAAATAAAAACAAAATACAATGATTTTCAAATCTCATAAACCCATATTTTATCCACAAAAGAACATGGAAAACATATCAAAAAAGTGAGACATTTTACTATTTCATGAAAAATATTAGCTCATTCTGAATTTGATGGCAGCAAGGAGTCTTAAAAAAGTTGGGATGGTGGCAACAAAAGGCTGCAAAAGTAAGTAGTACTAAAAAGAAACAGCTGGAGGAACATTTTGCAAATAATTAGGTTAATTGTTAACAGGTCAGTAAGATGATTGAGTATAAAAAGAGCATCTTAGAGATGAGATTCTCTCAGAAGTAAAGATGGGCAGAGGTTCACCAATCTGCAAAAACCTGTACAAATTGTAACAATTTCAGAATAATGTTCCTCAAAGTAAAATTGCGAAGAATTTGAATATCTCATCATCTACACTATATAATATCATCAAAAGATTCTCAGAATCTGGAGAAATCTCTGTGCACAAGGGACTAGGCTGAAAATCAGTATTGGATGCCTGTGATCTTCGGGCCCTCGGGCGGCACTGCATTAAATCAGGCATGATTCTATCATGGAATCATTACATGGGCTGAGGAACACTTCCACAAATCATTGTCTGTGAACATTGTTTGCCATGCCATCCACATATGCAGGTTAAAACTCTGTCATACAAAGAAGAAGCCATATGTGAACGTGATCCAGAAATGCTGCTGTCATCTTTGGGCCAAAGCTCATCTAAAATGGACTGAGACAAAGTGAAAAACTGTTCTATGGTCAAACAAATAGAAATTTGAAATTCTTTTTGGAAAAAATGGATGCTGCATCCTCTGGACTAAAGAGGAGAGGGACCATCAACGTTCAGTTCAAAAGCCTGTATCTCTGATGGTGATGGGGGTGCATTAGTGCCTATGGAACTGGCAGCTTGCACATATGGAAAGGCACCATCAATGATGAAAGGTATATACAGGTTTTAGAGCAACCTATGCTCCCATACAGACAATGTCTTTTTCAGGGAAGGTTTTTGATATTTCAGCAAGACAATGCTAACCCGCATACTGCATTTATTAAAACAGCATGGCATCATAGTAGACAGGTCCAGGTGCTGAAATGGCTTGTCTTCAGTCCAGACCTTTCACTAAGTGAAAACATTTGACGCATCATGAAATGAAAAATATGACAAAGAAGACCCAGGACTAGAATCCTATATCAGACAAGAATAAGACAACATTCCTCTCCATAAATTAAAGTCCAACACTGGTTTCCTTAGTTCCCAGACGTTACGGACTGTTGTTAAAAGAAGAGGGGATGCTATACAGTGGTAAACATGGCCCTGTCCCAACTTATTTGAAACGTGATATTATTCTTTTTTTAAAATGTTACATTTTCTTAGTTTAAATATTTGATATGTTTTCTATGTTCTGTTGTAAATATAATGGGCTTATGAGATTTGTGAACCCTTACATTCTGTTTTAATTTAAATTTTACACAGCGTCCCAACTTTCTTGGAGCTGGGGTTATAAAATAAAGGCTGTTTGTAATTTTTTTTAGATATTTTTGCTTATTTCTGTGTACATATTGTTTGGTATTTTATGTACAGTATTGTTTTTGTTTTTTGTGTTGCTTTTTATATATTGACAATATCTGTAACTTTGCAGATTATTAGTATATGAACATTTAACAGCTTCTTGGTTGTAGGAGGTTACTTTTTGTGGTTGAAGAGCCAAAAGTATAAATTTTCAAAGTGATCTTCAAGCAGCCAACAAAAAAAAGATGGATATAAAAGTTTAATCAACATTGACAAATCATCTGTTTTCTTAATCTGTTTAATTCAGTGCCAGGTTAAAGGAAGATGAGGTAGTAATACATTTAAGACTGGAACTGAATCTCGATGAGGAGCATTGAAGCACAAACACCTTCAATGTTGCATTTTCAGCTTTTTGCAGAAATCGCACCATGTTTGCTATTTTTTTGTGTGGTTGTTTATATCTCTATCCTTATGTTTTGGATATTTTGTTACTGCCAATCAGGTCTGTGGAGTAGGTTCACAAAACCTTTGACTTCGACTCATTTATGATGCCAATTTATGGTTCCACCTTCACCTGACTCTTCAGTTTATAATTAGACAAAAATATTTAGTATGTTGATTGAAAGCACACAACATACACGATACAAAGCATTTCACCACTGCCATGTATAACTACTCACAGTTATGGATGAAAATGTTGTGTTTTTTTTTTTTTTTTTACGTTTGATGCTCTTGCAGATACTTTCTTTTTTAGAACCAGTAAAAACTACTGTATATTATATAACTACTTATATTATTTCATATACTTTTTCACCATTATCTTATTTCAACACACTGAGAGATCTGACAGAGGCCCATCTGCTTTAATTGTAAAGTTTTCAAAAACTGCTGACTTTGTTAAAACTCTTTTTGGCATTGTCAGTTTGTGTATGGGGTTTAAACTCCCATAGATATGTAATATTTTGATATTTGCAAAAGGCATGTAAATTTAATGTAAATTAAAATGCGTCCTGAAAACTAAAAATATTTAAATTTAATTAGTATATGTGAAAGTGGAAAATTTTAACGCATTATATTACAATTTATATTTAGTTGGAGTTGGTACATTTTTACCTACTCTTGACTTCCAACTCCAGTGACCCAATAGTTGCCTATGACTTCGACTGCAACTCCACAATTATGACTTCAAATACAGGCCCTGGTGCCAGTGTGATGGGAAATGTACAGACTCCGCTGTGCAAATGTGTCTTACTAGTTCCTGATGTCTTGAGAAGATATAGCAGATTTTAGAAAAAAAGCTTGAGTATCAATATATATGGTGTAAGATGTAATTGGAAACCCATCCAGCACCAACAAACAAAAAACAAAGAAAAAAACAAGTAAAATAATTTTGTTCAGGCTCAAGGGGATGAAACCTATCCTTCTGCAAAGGAGGAACCCTGAGTGGGGCAATAAAAATAATTATATACAAGAAATGTTACATATATTATTTAATTCAGTTTATGAGAAGCTTTGTATATAGAATGTTCGTGTTTTTATGGAATATAATGTAGACCCTAAAATTCATCATTCTGTGAACTTTACTGGATTAACACATATCCCTCCCACAGTATGTGCATCTTTCTACCAAATACTATATTTAGGTGCAGATGGCTTGTGTGGTATTCCTCAAAGCTTCTCTCTTCTATTCCAGTTTTCTATTGTACAAGATGCAACCCATCGTCTCCCTCTGGAGATCAGCAACGTGTATGCTACTTGTGCCCTTCCACAGAAACTCTTTAAGCTTGAAGAAGTTGTTAGTGTGCAACTGCAGACCTGGTATTATCTCTACACCTTGAACTCTTCCAAATAACACCAAAAGTCTCCACTTTCCTTTGCCAAGAAGCTGCTTACCCTTTGTTTATATTTGAACATAAGAAGGTTCTCAGCTGAATAATCTGTCCAACTTGTGTTTTGTGAGTAGCTATTTGACCTCAGCACCTTATCCTTTTTGGAAGTTATTTTCAATTAAGCCAATTGTATTGTTTCATAAATATGACCAAGTTGTTTCTTACAGACTCCACCTCCACAGTTAGTTTTTCTACCATCATTGTACATTTTCTCTTTCCTTTAAAATTATGATCAGCTTTATTCATTTATGCAGACTGTCCTGAAAATACTGAGTGCTGGAGATGGCCTTTACTGTAGGTATATGTTGTGGTAAAGTGCCACACCCTATCCTTAGCCAATAAAAGTAAAAATGGTCATTTAAAGAGCTAAAGAAATTTAAGAGCTGTTTATTATTTACCATAATCTCAGGCTGCTAGGAGAACCACCCTAGAAGCTTCTAGGATAGGCAAATAGAAGACAGTTGACCATCTGATATGTAATGGTCTCCATCTAGTAATGGTCTCCACAGGTTAAAAGGCTTGCTTATGGAAAAACAGGTAACCAGGGCTATAGGGGAAGTATGTGGGTTTCTGAGAAAGGGATGAGTAGGCAAAGCGTTTAGTTTGCTTCTATTACTTAATGCTGCATCACAAACAATCAAAAATCAAATAAGAAAATGAGGGAAAAAATGAAACTTGTTTATAAGATGTGTAAATTTACATTGTAAAGTGTATCAGGGTGCCATAATGAATTTGGTACCTTTTTTGGCACTGGCATCAGTTTATATGCTGTAGCTAAATGGCATGGTAGTTTAAAGCAAAGATAAGTGTGCAGTCAGCAAATGCATAGCACAAAATTACATGTCAAGTATTATCATTACTCTTAAAAAATATCCTTGGTAGCACATGAGCTTCAAAGCATCTGTCATTGTTCTTTTACTTTTTATTTTGTTATATATTGTGTTTTTCTATTGTGAGAATTATTCAAATGCACTTTACATGTACAGTGATCTACAGTTTTCAGGTTTATTTTTTATAGTTGGAGCACAAGCAGATTAAATTGCTTACTTGGGTAACATACTGAGATGGAAGCAGAGATCGAACTAGAAGTCTTATTGTTTAAAGAGAGTGCAGTGCCTTATATGCTAGACCTCACTGACTATTGTGTTTACAGTGCATCCGAAAAATATTCACAGCGCATCACTTTTTACACATTTTTTGTTACAGCCTTATTCCAATTGGAGTTTACCACAGGTGGACTCCAATTAAGCTGCAGAAACATCTCAAGGATGATCAGGGGAAACAGGATGCACCTGAGCTCAATTTTGAGCTTCATGGCAAAGGCTGTGAATACTTATGTACATGTGCTTTCTCAGTTTTTTTATTTTTAATAAATTTGCAAAAACCTCAAGTAAACTTTTTTCACATTGTCATTATGGGGCTTTGTGTGTAGAATTCTGAGGAAAAAAATGAATTTATTCCATTTTGGAATAATGCTGTAACATAACAAAATGTGGAAAAAGCTCTGTGAATACTTTTCGGATGCACTGTATATTCGGTCAGGTCTATTAGTATGTGGAAAGTGACACAATTTACATAATTTTAGCTATGTATGCCACCACAATAGGTATGAAATGAAGCAATTATTATGTGAAGTTTAGACTTTCAGCTTTAATTTAAGATATTTACCAAAAATATTATATGAGCCATTTAGGAATGACAGACATTTTTATACATGGTCTCCCTGTTTTCAGGGGCTCACAACTATTTGGACATGCTAACATAATCATACATATAATTATCATTTTCAATATTTGGTTGAAAATCCATTACAGTCAATGACTGCCTGAAGTCTGGAACACATGGCCAAATGCTGGGTTTCCACCCTAGTAAATAGTTTGCCAGGCCTTTACCGTAGCTATCATCATTTGCTGCTTGTTCGTTGGACTTTCTGCCATCAGTTGTTGTCTTTAACAAGTGAAATGCAAGTCCAGTTGGATTGCGGTCAGTTGATTTAATTGGCCTTTGAAGAATCTTCCACTACTTTGTGTTGAAAAGCACTTGGTTTGCTTTCACAGTATGTTTTGGCTCATTGTCCATCTGTACTGTAAAGTGCCGTCCCGTCCGTTTTGCAGCATTTGGCTGAATCTCAGTAGATAGTATATTCCTGTACACTTCAGTATTCATCCCTGTACTTCTGCCAGAAGTTATATCATCAATAAACACTTGAGACTGACTTCTATTGACAGTCAGGCATGCTCATGCCATAACACTGCCTCCAACATGTTTCACAGATGATGTAGTATTTATTGGATCATGAGCTATTCCCTTTCCATCATTCTGGTACATATTGATCTTAGTTTCCTTTGTCCAAAGAAGAGTGCTCCAGAACTGGACAGGTCTTTTAAGCACTTTTTAAAAACTGTTTTCATTTGTCCTTCCTGTGCTTGAGGTTGACCATTGGTTTCCACTATTGTGGTTAACCATCTGTATTTTAACTTTCATGAAGTTTTCTCTTAACTCTAGCAATGATAGGTCTATGTGTCAGAGAGTGTTCAAATGTTATGAAGGAGTTTTCCTTCACCAAGGAAATAATTCTGCAGTTTTTCAGAGCACTTGTCTTCCATGATTGTCCAGGCCTTCTGGAGTTGCTGAGCTCACCAGTGCATTCTTTCTTTTTAAAGATTTACCAAATGGTTGATTTGACCACTCCTTCTGTTTCTGCTATCTTTCTAAAGGGTTTATTTTGTTTTCTCAGCCTAATGATAGACTCTTTTTACTTACATTGATTGCTCTTTGGACCTCATATTAAGAATTCATGAAATAGTTATAGTTAATGAAATAATGAGGGAGCTGCTCCAACATGGCTATGGAACAGATTGTCAGTTAAATGTTCAAATACTTTTGAGCCCCTGAAAATATGGGGACCATGTATAAAAATGTCTGTCATTCCTAAACAACTCATACAATATTTTTGGTAAACTCCTTAAGTTAAAGCTGAAAGTCTACACTTCAATCACATAATGATTGTTATTTTTCTAATCCATTGTGGTGGCGTACAGAGCTAAAATTGTGTCACTGTCCAAATACTTAAGGACCTGACTTTACATGTATGCATACATTCTTAAATCTGTTTTATTTACTTTAGAGTCACTCGGGGTCAGAGCCATTGAATTGAATGTCCAACCAGCTTTCAAGTTCAAAGTTTATAGTCATGTGCACAGTAAAGAAACACGTTTTCCTGTACAATGAAATTCTTTCTTTGCTGTCCACACCAAATGACAAAACCAATGTATAAAGATAAACATAAATAATAATAATAATTGTTTATAAGAAGAAAAGTTGTTTGAACTTTATGGTCTGTGTGTTGTTCTTTATGTTTGTAAAGTGTAGTACACAAAATAAATGCTCAATAGACATTAATGTCAATTTTTAAAAAATATATCTTCTGCTTTGATTCCAAAATACAAACCCATAAAAATGGTTCTATATAGTGTTTTTTTTTTTAAGTTTTTTTGAAGTTCACAAATTGCTTTTGTGTTCATAGCCATGCAGTTACTGCCTTCTTAAAGAGGCTGACAATGTGCTTGGTGCCTGGTATGCCCCATTTTATTGCAAAATGTGTACATCATTTTCAAATTTCACAGAAAAAAAGTCTATCAGTTTATTGGATTTAGAGAATTATCATCCATTAATTTTGGCAATGACTCACTTTCTGAAATCTAGTGTTGTTCATTTGAACGGATCCATATACTTGCTGGGGTATGCTTCATTTTTCGAATAACTCTGCTTTGGATAAAGCTGATTTGGAAGATGGATGAATGGATGATATTATTCCATACATACATGTGCTATGCAAGGGTGTGTTTATCTGTCAGGTAGTTTAATGTAACATAATTAACAAAGTTCTTGAATCTTATTTAATACCAGAATTTCTAGCTAGGTTAGCCTTCCAAGTCTTCCATTCCCTTTCATCTGTCAGATATTCACTCTATTTCTTCATTCTTAGTTGAGTTATAGTGTTGGGTTACCATGAGAAATGGATGACCATCCAAGAAGGCTGCGACCTTTTGGCCTGTGGAAACACTCTGCTCCTGATTTTAGGCTTTATCTTTTAAAGGCATGCATATCCAAGACTGAGTTACCTGCCTTATGTCACCCCGTCTATAATGCTTCTACTATCATATTAGACCTCCTAGTAGTGCATGTAAAGTAGGTAAAATAGGAGTATTTCCAATATAAATGGAGTGGTACGTCTTGCACTTTTTGCTGAGTGAGAGTGCAATTTAATTTGTTTGCATCATAACTTTGTTACTTTAGATGTCTATATAGTATTCTGCGCACATAATATGTACCCTTTGTATATGTGCATTTTATATATGTTATAGAGTACAGTTTCATTGCATACCACCACTACTACTACTACTACGCTTGCTATATCTGGTACTTCATATTAGCATCCGTTTTGGAGGGGTATTAAAGAAAAACTGTTCTGCATAAACAAAGTAGGAAAAGCATTTTATTTTAACAAGCAATGAAGATACCTGGTATATTTTTATGAGTGAGAACAAATCACTATCTGATTTGCTTGTAATACTGAAACAAGAAATAGACTTATCTTTTTATGGTGGCGTGGTAAAGGTCAGTTGCACACTGAAGAAGCAAGAAGGTGAAAAACTCAACATTTTATTTGTATCAAGTGTGTAAATGTATGCTCAAAACATGTTGAAAGGGATAACTTGTACTGTATAGCCAATTACTTCGACAGGACTATCTTGTACAGTTAATTACTTTATAGTTGTGCATATGCTACCTAACATCCATCCATCCATCCATTAACCAACCCGCTGAATCCGAACACAGGGTCACGGGGGTCTGCTGGAGCCAATCCCAGCCAACACAGGGCACAAGGCAGGAACTAATACCGGGCAGGGTGCCAACCCACCGCAGGACACACACAAACACCAAGCACACACTAGGGCCAATTTATAATCGCAAATCCACCTTACCTGCATGTCTTTGGACTGTGGGAGGAAACCCATGCAAACACGGGGAGAACATGCAAACTCCATGCAGGGAGGACCTGGGAAGCGAACCCGGGCCTCCTAACTGCGAGGCACCAGCGCTACCACTGTGCCACCGTGCCACCCTGCTACCTAACACTTGTAGCCAATTTTCTATAAATAGTCGAGGACAGGTACATGTCTTTATTTAAAAATATTTCTCAATAAATATTACAGAGGCTGTTTATGTGTATATATGAATCCAAAGCATGTGCCATCATGCAGCATATATGACTGGTATGTAAAAAATGCAAGATACTTCCCACCAGTCCCCACTGTGTTTTACTTTGAGAGCCAGTATTTATGAACCACTGTGGATGCAAGAGGACTTGGAGTTATTTTGAGCATGGTGATTGTAGGTGAATATTTGGCAGTTCTACAGGTGTCAGAAGTGGCTGGCATGTCATGAGAAGCTGTTCTGCAAACCAATTAAGCTGATGAAAAAGATTAAAATTTTTTTTAAAGTAGCGTCTTCAAAATGTGAGTAGTACAGAGGAGCTGTACTGTATTTGATTCATCGGAATCTGTTTTGTCATTTTGTGTTGTCTGTGGTATAGGGCAGTAGAAATCTTGAACATGTGTGGTTCTGTTTTGTATTTTGTAGCTTATATTTTCAGGAGTATTCATGCCCAAGTTCACCCATTTCATTTGGAAAAAATATTAATGCTGTGTAAGACACCAGCCACCCTGAATTATAAGGTAAACAAGTCCCTGTAATGCATTAATTGTTCCTCCCTTTATGGAGTATCTTCTAGAATGACAGGGATGTTTTCATTTGTGTGGGTAGTGGATGAGTGTGAAGTTTATTTAATCATTTAATCATTTTTATTCCAAAATAGCCATAATATCAAAAAGGTGAGTTTCCTTTAAGATTGGCTGATAATTACTGTGTTTATCTGATCTGAGCAACTAGTGCTGTTGCATCTACAATACTAAAATTGTGACCACAACACACGATTCCATTTGAATCTCTAATGCTGGTTGGCAAAGTTGAGACGATGGGAATTGTGCCTTCGACTCAGGAGAGGCTTCTTTTGTGCCACTCGTCCATAAAACTTCTTGTCATGGAGGTGTCATCTCATAATTGACTTCGAAACAGTGAATCCCCAAGATTCAACTTAACTTTGTAGTTCCAAGACACTAAAAGCAACATCAAGAAACATTTTTCTCAAAGATGCAAATTTACTTGGTCTTATTTGTAATATTCCTCAAGGGTGCCAATAATTTTGCCACATACTGTTCGTTTTTAACAAGATAAACTAGTCAGATGATATAACAACACTTTTGCAGGAATTGTTTTTTTATTAAATAAATAGTCAACAATTTCTCCAAACATTTGAGGAATTTTAGAATCATTGTATGTATTATCTATATTATGTTAATGTTTTTGTTCACTTTTTTGAGGGGTGCCAATGTTTCTGGAGTTGACTGTAAATATTTATTGTTGACCTCAGTATTTATTTTTTCGCAATATGTAGTTTATTGTTCATTACATTGTCTTATGAGGAAACAGATTTTGGCTCTAAGCCTTATTATGAAGACAACCTTTAAGTACGTAAACAACTGGCAAATCTTATGTTTACTTACAAATAAGGCTACCAGTTCTCAAAAATGACACCTCATTACTCTGATTAATATTTTGCACAGAAATTTTGCATTATTAATATTATGTAAAAAGATGAAGAGCAATCAAATTAATATAACCTGTTTTTTGTTTCTGAAATAGCAGTAAATATGTTACATTAGTACTGTGCCATTATAATTCCTCTTAGGTTATTTATCTTATTATTCGTTGAGGCTAAACAAATAAGCACCACTTGTTACTTGTATATATTACTGTCCTGAAGTTGAACCTGGATTGCTTTCCTTGCAATATGCTAGTGGCATATTACATGATTCGTAGTTGGAAGGTATGTCAACCTTAACAACTGCAGTTGCTTGATTGCATCACCTTGAGGATATCAAATTACATAACTAGGAATGGCAAGGGATGACAAATTCTATGACTCTGTTACATCTTGTCAGCAAAGTTTCAAATTTCCAAGGTATATTCCAAGCTTGCTGCATGCTGACAGCCAATGAAAGTGCTGCCTGACAGTGCTGGTGCCTGTATGAAGGCATTTTGGTTATGGCAGGTTGTGACACAATCTCAGGCCTTTAATTATTCTTTTTCCATTTTTCCATTAGACAGACAAGACTCATTCTTATTTGCTTAGTCCAAAACACTTGCATTCATTCTTTCCTCATGGCTGCATTATATGCATTGTAATTTTGGGTGAGTACTAATTAATTATCAAACCCACATGCATTAACACAAAATCACATATGTTTTATTTTGTCAGGGTGAGTTGCAGGCTGGTTATCTGATTTGCTAGGGATGTCAAGATATACTGTACATTATCTATTGTACATCTGCCGGTCATGGGAGCGTGCTTCTGACTGTTCCTGACTTGCAAAGGTTATGTAAATAGAATCACTGGAAAAGTCATGTAGTGTGATGGGGGCTTTAAGTACACAACAGACAGCTTTAATTGTAGGCAGTATGGCAGTAGGGGGCAGTAGTGCACCCTTGAACCCTCAGGTACAACTCCAGACACCAGGTAAAAGTCCACGACCTTTTTAATTCGTTCTTCAGTGCACCAAGCACCCTCCACACTACTCATACAATAAACCACTATAATACACTCAATACTCTCTCCTCCTCGCCCAGACACTTTGCTCCTCTCCCACCCAGCACAGCTCAGTGTCTGGACTGAGGCACCGTCCTTTTATAGCCCCTGACCCGGAGGTGTTCCTGTCCAATTAGACCACAGTTCCTTTTCCCTTCCGGGTCAGGGCAAACAGTCCTGTTCTTCACCCCGGGAGCACGTCGTTCCTTCCCGTCACGTGACCGTGACGTACTCCCGGGCTATAGGGCATCACAGAGCCCATAAGCCCCCCCACAGCGACTCCTGGTGGTCCCCAAGGTATCCAGCAGGGCTGTGTATAAACACTGCAAAGTCCATAAGGCCCTGCTGGACCTCGGGGCACGATCCTGCTGTCGGGAGAGCTCCTCCTGGCGGCCTGGGGGTGAGGACCGGCATGGGAAGCCGGCAGTCCTCCACAGCAGTCATTGTGCAAGGTAGAACAAAGAATATTGTGGGGTATCACTTTGAATGTCTTTTCCTCTTTTGAGTCCTTTTGAGCATGACCGTTGATATACCATGGAGGTCTGGCTCAATCTGTCAGCTTCACAATGACTTTTATACTTGCAGAAAGTTACTAAATATCCTAAAATACTTTTAGCTCAGGCATTGGAAGACATTTTATTTTTACTTATAATTTACAGATAGTATTAAACAATTAATTGTTGGAAAAGTAGGACCTTTTTGTTTTTGTTGGTTAATGGGCACTTTAAGTTGATAGGAACAAGTCATGGTAATCTTTATCTTTAATTCCTTTGCTTGCTTATCTGCTAGATTATCACTCCAGTCCAATTAAGACACTTGTCTTTCATTTTACAAAGTAACAGGTGCCAGGATTGCTGGATGCTTTTTTTAAATTCTAAACTAGGCAGCTGAGAGGAATTATGTGTATTTGCATTTTCCACTTCTGTAATGAAGTAATCCACAGAAGTCTTAAAGTGTTGTTATTGTACATTCTAATTTATGTTAGGTCATTGTCATAGTTTATTTAAGTTAGAAGCATTGCATTGTGATGCTTTATTTCTTGCTGTTATGATTTATCACACAGTTTGGGTACTTATGAAGTAAGCTAAATGGAAAATGCCAAGTAAATTATAAAACTGCATTAATTGTTAAGAATGAGAAAGTAAAACATCCAGTGCAGTTATATGGATTGCTACATGTTGAGGCTGTGTATCTGACTACGCAGATTCTTATTGCTCTTTTTAAAGGAAATGTTTGGTATTTTTTTAAAAAGCTATTTATAAAGGAAAGCCTTAAAACTTAATGAATACATCATTTTTTATGCCAAAGCATTATCAATTATTGATCAACATCTTGAGATTACACACATATTGAAAAACAATCATATTCATGTAATTTTAAGAAGGTAAAAAAGCAAAAAGAAAATAATAGGACAAGGAATCTCTGATAAAATGTATTATTTTCAGTATATTTTGTTCAGCAACACTAAAGGCATGTCTTCTTAAATCTTAACCTTTGCTACTGCACCCAGAGCACCCTGATGGTAGATCCATCCCTGAATGTCTCCATTATAAAATGGTTATTTATTTTTTTATTTATAAAATATGCTTCAGTTTAGCATGCAATTTCAGCTGGCAAAATAATTTTTGCAATCATTGTAAAGAGATTACTTTGACATGTAAAATACCAAACTTATCCTTTAAGTAATTTTCCTCTTTCTGATAAGGTCTTGGCCTCCATTGTCTCCAGTTCCTCCTGTAGTCCCATTTTTGTCTTTTGTCATACTTTTGATTGCCTCTTCCAATTACATTAATATCATTTTTTTTGTTTTTATTGGTTTTGTCCTAGCTAACAGTTAGAGGTGACTTAAGTAGCCATCGGAAAAGAGACTCTGGTTGGGGAGAATGAAGCTTGTCTAGCTTTGTCCTTGGAGAGTTGTTGTTTCTCCCAGTTTTCTTTCATTCAGCAGCTCTTACATTTAAGCCACAGAAAAATTAATTTAACACTTTTGATCTAGAGTAAGGGCTCACAAACAGGCATTTCCCACTGTCAATCCATTGGATTGGTTTGCTGTATTTTGGTACAGGTTAATGCAGCAGTTTTTAAGATGCTGACAATGAAACAAAAACAAATTCTCATAAAGCTACAGAGAAATTACTAGTTTTTGCATTAACAAAAAAATTGCCATGCAATACTCTGTGCAAACTGTTGGTCATCAGTGATATTTTACTGGTATTGCACACAGAACTTGTAGTAGTCTTGGACTACACCTTGTGATAGTCTGGGTTGGCTCCACAGCTCCTGGCAGTTTACCTAGATTTGTTGATAACATAACCAAGGATGAGCCAGGCAAATGAGGACCCAAACAGTCAGCAATGGTTGATGTAAAAGTTACAAATAATTTTATTAAAATAAACAGTGTTCCAAATTAAAGTGCAGGGCTCCAAATAGTCAATGAATAAATCAATAATCTATGAAAAAAGTGAAATGAGGAGGTTAAAAGTTCAACAAATAAAGTCAATAAATAATCCATTAAAATGAGGATAAAATAACCGTCCTATAAAAAAATGCACAAGCCCTGGTACTTCATTCTAAAAACTGATGTCTCCTCTACTTACCCCAGATAGGATCCTGCAGCCAGAGCAGATTTCCTCCCAACAGGCACAGGCAACCTTTAAGACCAGTCTTGGGTCCCTGCTGCTGTTACAGGCTCTCAGCAGGGTTCAGCACCAAGCCTTGCTCAGCCATGTCCTGCTTCCCCTTCTTGACCTTAAACAGTTCACTGTAGCTTGCTGAAAACACTCAGCCCGAGAGATCCTTTTCAGCCATTTTGAGCATCGGCCATACACTCCTCCTTGGGGCTCTCTACCTGGCTGCCTGCTTCCACTCTACCACCAACTGGTTCCTCATGATGAAACCATCTCCATCATCCTTCCTTTTGCTTTAACCTCTGTCTGTCTTTCTTTCTTTTTTACTTTACAGTCTAAGTTTTGAACTGCTCTTGGGCGCAGGAGCAGCAACCACCTACTACCAGGTGTAAATGAAGCACTTGCCTGATCCACTCGTGTTTGCATGTGAATACACGATCAACTCCAATTAGCCCTGGAGTGATGCATGCACATTCCCATGTGCAACTGCACCCCCCTGGAACCTGCACACATTCATTCATTTATTTAAAAGCACATGTTGCCATGGACCTCTCCTATCACACACCTTTTTACCAGTTTATGCAATTCCTAGAGGATTATAAAATTTCCCTGTAGTGGATGTTATTTTTCTTTTTGTTTTGTCCTATGGAGAATGTGCAGATTAGATAGAACTGTATTTATCCCTGGGGAAAAGAAATAAATATTAAAAGGTGTTATAAAACAAATCACATATCAGTACTAAATAATCTTACTAACTTAAAGGATAGGTAGTTTTCAAGTTGAAACAAATTTTTACATTTTCTTAGTTACTAGGGTGTTGTACCGTGTTAGCCATTATGAATTTAGAGAAGAGCCAAGCAAAATGACACCTTTTATTGGCTAACTAAAAAGATTACAATATGCAAGCTTTCGAGGCAACTCAGGTCCTTTCTTCAGGCAAGATGTAATGATTACATCAAAAGCTTGCATATTCTAATCTTTTTAGTTAACCAATAAAAGGTGTCATTTTGCTTGGCTTTTCTTTACATTTTTTTGTATTTTTACGTGAAGCTTTTTCCTAAATTTAAAAAATGCCACACGTCATCTTGCTGTAGATGCCACATGGCATCATTACCATTTAACTGCTAGCATGCATATTGCAGCTGCACTTTAAACTCTGTCACAATTAAGCAATTTGATCGGCAGCTGGTCATTTAACAGAAATGTAGAAACTGCAGCTTGTAATACCCAGCATCCTAAGGATGTCTGGCAGCTGTGTTGTTTCAAGGAGTACAGCTACTGTGAGGGGAGACTGTTGCTCAGCAAACACAGCACATTTCTGCTGAAGGATCATTTGTCAGTTAATGGTGTGTTTTCCTCTCATTATGCCTTTTCCAGCTCTTTGAGTTATTGTGTCATTGTCTAAATCTTAGGATGTTTAACCCAAAGCTCAACACGCTTTACGTACCTATGGTTCAATTTAGTTTAAAAAAGTCTTCACTCTCATATTATTAATACGTTTGAAATATTTTTCTGTAAAGTAAGTAAGTAAAGCATAGACATTTTTGCCACCTTTTCCATTAATGGACATTTTCAGTGTAAGCTCCAACTTACATAAAAATTCAGGTTACAAATATCCACAGCAACCAAACTTGTTTGTAACTCAAGTCCTGCCTGTATATTTAAGCAAATATTGCTTACAATTAAATCAAAATGACATGGAAAAGAACAAAGTTAAAATTCTGCTTATAAACTTCATTATGTTTACTGGGTAAATGTAAGATCAATTTTTTAATTTGTATTTGATATGTATCTTAATATTTTAATTCAGAAACTTGATAATATTTCTCTTTATAGGTGTTATTATGTAAGTTATTTGTACAGCAGTGGTACTCTTAAAGTGTTTTAAACTGAAGATCACTTAGATTTGACTTTAGCAAACAGCGGACCATTCATGTCTGACAGTCTCCTGTTAGTTTAATTCAATGAAAATACTAACATTCAATTCCAACTGTTTAACTGTGAAAGTGTCCACTAAAGGCATTTTAGCTTCCTAAGGTTCTTTAAATTGGTGGAGAAATTAATCATAAAAATGCTTAAGTTATGTTCCTAAGCTTACTAATCTTGTTTTACATGTACACCCTACAATACTTAGCTCTGGCATCCTTAAAAAGGGTAGGTTGCACGCTGCTGAGACCAATCTTGCTCTCAGATTTTCCTGCCTAAAGGGACCAAACATTTATCCTCCTATTCCTCGATGCACTATGGTTCTCGCAACGTCTGGGAGTTCTCTGAATTCCTTAGCAATGGCAGACTTTCTGAGATCAATCTTGCTTCCAGTTTTATACCCCTGAAAGGAGTTTAACCTGATGCTTAGATAAGTTATGGTTCTTGCTGTGTCTCGTACTGAGTACCCTAACAAAGACCAGGAGCCTGCTTCTGCTGTTGTCACATACCACCATCTTCCCCCATTTCGCTCCCTCAGAAAGAATTTACACTGAAAGTGCAGAACCTTTTATATTATTGAACCTCTTTAGCACTTATGACCTGGTTCAGGATCTTACATAACCTGGATAGGTTTCTTAGTTCCTTATCCTATTAAACCTCAGACCCTCTGCTGATTGCTAGTGTCAGTAAACACCAGGGGCCTCATGTATAAACGGTGCATACGCACAGAAACATTGTGTAAGAAAGTTTCCACATTCAGATCGCGATGTATAAAACCTAAACTTGGCGTAAAGCCACGCACATTTCCATGGTGCCTCATGCCCTATCGTACGCAAGTTCTGCGCTTGGTTTTGCAGACTGGAAGCACCCAGATTCAAAGCAATGCTACTGTTCCTGTGTGGTTTATCTTTCTTCCTTAGATCCACATTCCAGACGCGGCTTTATAAGTACACTGAAAATAACCGCATATTCTTTATTAGTGTAATGCATCTGATTGTAATTAACCTGTAACAATATAATGGTCCAGGGAATAGCCATAGTATTCCAAATACCATAACTGCTTTAGCGTTGTTACTGTCACTGCACCTTCTTCTTCTTCTTTCAGCTGCTCCCGTTAGGGGATGCCAAAGCAGATCATCTTTTTCCATATTACTCTCACTGCACCACTTGTAGTATTTATATCACTGTATCTGAGTGGGGAATCACAGCAGCAGCTGATCGGAAAGAGAATTATTGGGATACAGCATCAAGCACACGCTGCCTCAGCCACGGCAAAATGCTTCAGAGACTTTCCCGTACGGACCTCGCGGTTCAGAAGCAGTTTCATCCCAAGAACTTTAAACACAGTCGATCAGTCCATCAAGTGCTCCTTGCAGAACTGTTTGTACTTATAAGTACAATCACCTCACTGTAAACTTGCACTACAGTTATAATATTGCACAACCTGCACCACTTTATAAA
Source organism: Polypterus bichir lapradei (assembly GCA_026402145.1). Lineage (NCBI taxonomy): Eukaryota > Metazoa > Chordata > Cladistia > Polypteriformes > Polypteridae > Polypterus > Polypterus bichir. Next base: position 67,883,812 of record JANRMT010062807.1, read on the forward strand.
GCGCATATTTACTTATGATGACGATATCATTTTTAAGATGAAATGCAGCAAAATATGTTGATTATATTATACAGATAAAACTTTAACTTCATTTAAATAATCTGTATTGTTAATAATTAAACATGTGAGGACACGATGCCGCAGCGCTAGCTAGTTCAAGGATTGATCCTACCTCGTACTGTATTCTTGCTGGGCTGGCGCGACACTGGAAGGATAGATGTATAGAATAATTTAACATGTACTACAAAGGTATTTCAATGTTCCTTAAAATTTTTGAAGAATCGTCATTGTAAGCTTACAGATGGCTTAACGTCTATGACAGAGCTGATTGTGTGGCGATTGGGTATTTGGAGAAAGAAAAGTAAGGACAGGAATTGGAGGTGAGTACGTTTGAAAGAGACAGTACTGCTGCAATAATTTCATCGAAGGTTGCGCGCAATCACTGCGCCACCATGTTTCCATGTTTAATAACATGCTTTTATTCCTGTCATCACAAAGAAGATATCATGTATACATCTCAGTATTTTAATTATTCAGAGAGCTGTAATATTACGAATGTAATGGATTCTGTGTCCTGTCGGAGAAAGATAAAGCACGGAAGCACGCAGTAATTCACACACATAGAGCACATAGAAGATCAAATACAAAATAAAGCATTTAATGTGCTACTTTAGTTACGATGGGATTTGAGAAACTAGTAGATTAAATGATTTTAAGATGAAGTTTATGATGTTCTACTTTAATGACAAAATACACTACGTGATTAAAGTGGAAATTTCGAGATTAAAGTTGACATTTCGTGCTTTTTTTCCACTGTGTGCCTATTTTTTTTCTCTGTTCCCTAATAAGCTTTCATATGACACTCAGCCGGTAGGGCTACGACTTGCCTTTTCATGGCGACTTTGATATCTGACAACTTCTTTTTTATTTCGGGCACTGTGCGACTTTGTGAACTTGAGCTTTCGAGTTTCTCCAACACTCTGTCATTCGATCAACTTCCTTTTGTTGATTATACCACTGTTTAAACCAAGAGATAGTAAGTTTTTCCTTGCCTCCACTTGGTATTCTCTGAAATTCTTATATTTTTCCCATGCTTTTCCCATTGTCTTTTCACAGAAGGCTGAGCTTAAGGGCTATTTATATTGATTTACATATTCAAAGAGGCGTAATTCTGGGAGGAGTTGGGGCGGGACAGCAGGCGCATGCACGAGCGTTACTTTTCACACTGATTGGGATTTATGTAGCGGAAGAACGTGGAAGTTAGTGTACGCACAGATTCCTGCATCTGGATTTTGCTGTGCGTACGCACATTCCGGTTTTTGTGCTTACACCATGTTATAGTGTGAGTTCTAAGCACGGCGTTATACATGAGGCCCCAGGAACTTTGCTTTAATCTGAGCGTATGTTTTATTTGTAGAAAATCAGGCATATCACCATATGACCTGAACAATTCAAATCAATACAGTAAGCTTCGCATTAGATAATTAATTTGGCCTCTTAGCTGTTTATCTTCTTACTTCAGCAATGATGTTACTTTAACATTTAAGACATTGCAACATCTTTTTCCTTTTAGGCCAGTTGAGATGCTTTGGTTTATTGGGACATTTCTGCATGTGGCTAACTTGACAAAGATGTTGAAAAAGTGCATCCAGCTCCTCTCATTATAAATTGCCTGTCACAAGACAGTGTCTTCCTCTAATTATTGGTGGAGACAAGTAAAGACAGGGAAATAATAGTGTAAGACAAGTATCATATGGCCAGGCCAAGTCAAAACTTGGAGATCAAAAAGAAATCTGAGTGAACATAGCATGGGAAACCAAAAATCAAAATCAAAGTCAAAAGGAAATTAAAATCGAAGTCCTTTGCCTACTTCAGTTGCAAACTAACTAAGATCTTTAAAGTTTACCCAACTGTGGGATACCAAATGTCATGTTTCAGCCAGCATTTCTCCCCTGGCTGGGGTTCAAAGTTGTGTTTCTTGTCTGTTTTGTCCTGTTTTGTGCCATTTATTTCTATTAATGTTTTTTTTATTTATTGCCAATCATTGCCTGGAACTGCCCTTCACCCAATGTATTGGAGGGACTTCCATTGTTCCTGGTAGTTTGAAAGTTGTGATTTTTCTGGATTTTTTGAACCTGTGGTCTGTTTTCAACTTCACCTTTGGATTCTACATTTAAACTTTGGTTCATTTGTGCTTTAAGGAGCTTCTTGTGCTACAGAGTGTCTTTGTTAAAAATAAATCATTATTTAGTAAAGATTATTCAAGGCCCCTTTTTACGATAGCCCAGAAGGGCAAGCATCAAAAAATGTAAAGATGTGACGTGCACGATAAAACAATGTGACATGCACAATTAAATGTGTCGCCCTCAAATAAACAAGGTGATCCACACAAATAAATGTGGCACGCTCAAATAAACAAGGCGACACACATTCAAACAATGTGATGCGCAGAAGTAGATGTGGTGCCGCGCACAAAATTAGAGTTTACATGCTAACAATCAGAGGGGTGACAACAAGTAAAAGTGTATAGAAACGGTAGGTACCTTGGCAAAACAAAAGGAAAACACTGATTGGTGGCAAGGTTTGTTTGTCACAGAAAAAGGTGCTGGTTAAGTGGTGTGCTGAATGTGGGAAAGTTAATATAGCATTCTTTTTTCAATTAAATTAATTAAATGAAATTAAATCATCTTGTTTAATTATGCATGTCTCCTTGTATTCCATATATACTCATGTATAAGTTGGGTCTTGAAACCTGAAAAATCGATCCTAAAATCAAACCCGACTTATACACCCATTCAAAAATGTGACACTTAATTTTTTTTTTTTTCATCTTCTTGCCTCCTCCAATCTCGCATCAGTTTCTCAGACGTTTCGAAATTTTTTGCAGCAGCGCAGTTACCAATTTCTTTTGCTACTTCAACCACGTTTAATTTAAAACCAGCTTCATATTTTGTTCTGATCGAACGCTCCATTGTAGATTAGAGATGCTCGTACGATAAAGGTGTATGAGGGTGTGAGATACAAAAAACACAAATCAGTGCAAACTTTGCTTCGGAATAGTTTGGAGTTTTATCGTGTGGTCACGTGGGCACAATAGAGAGAGAGTGAGAGAGAGGTTAGGAGCACGTGCTGATGCAGCGCATTGCTGCACCCACATAGGAAAAAAAGGCAGTTTACTCTGTGGTTACTCTCTCAGGTGGAATTTAGCATATCATAATCTCTTGGACCAATAGTGTGAATTTTCCACATTCGACTTTATAAAATACTGGAAATTATATGGTAAAATCAAGTCCCGACTTATCTGCGAGAAAACTTATCCACGAGTATATACGGTAATTGTGTGAGTCACATCATTACATTTCTTTTTACTTGTCCTTCGGGGTCACCGTACTTTTTTGTTTCTAGTAACAGTATTTCCCTATGCCCTACCAGAAGGCAACTTTTGAGAGTATTTTGGGACTTGTGTGCTTTTGGGTCTTACGTGTCATGACACCAAACCATGGAACAGCTGACAAATGTATATTGTCACTACTGCTTATGTCACAAATGCTCCAATCATAGTCATGTGACACTTGTCCTGAGTCGCATAAACAAAAGAATGGAACAAGACAAAAATATAAAATTAACTTTATGAAAACAAAAATGGCTAGCAATTTTCCAGGATAAAAAAATAACAAAAAACAATGTATACATTTAATTGCTACATTGCCTTTGTGGCTGTTTATGTAAGAATTAGCAATAGTTTCCTCAGATGAAATCAGACTACTGATAATTTCCAATGGTCTTGTTACTGGTCAGTGAAGCTACATTTAGCTAAGTAGAATAAATGTTGACAAAAAGTGTGATCTGAAGTTCTTGAAAATGACAAAAGAGTGAGAGGCTCCAAAATGCCACAGAAGCAAGAAAAACCCTTGACGGCCAGTCCAGATGAGGCTAGCTCCTGATCTAGCCAGTCACTCACTTCTACCTCCAATTTTTGGCCTAGTAGACTTAGAAACATTCAGACTGGCATCTCAGTCAAAAAAAAACTAGCAATAAAGTCTCAAAGTTAGTAATTCCAAAAAAGAATGAGAAACTGTTTAAACTCTTAGAGGGCAATGAAAATCTTTATCAAAAGAAGGTGTATTTTCAAAAATAGCAAAAAATGCACAAAAAGCTCCAAAACAACAGAACAATTTGCCAAAAGTCAACGCTTAAACAAATACTTCCCAAAAAACACAATTCAGTAATGCTGCAACGATTAGTCGACGTAATTGACGACATCAACTACAAAACATCGTCGATGCAGATTTTTTATTGTCGACACGTCATAAACAGAACCTTCAATAGAGGCTCCTCTCACAAAGAACCACATTGGTTTTTGTGACTGCAATGCACTACATGAACGTCTGGGAGTAGTATCATTTGTTATTGTTTTTCAAGACTGCACACAGTCCTACCAACGAAGAAGAATGTAGAGGAAAATAAACGTGGTTGCAATGGCGAGTCGGATAGAGGACAAGGAAGGAGATGGAAAAAATTGAGACAGAAACTTTCTGAAGTGTGGGAGCAGTTCACCAAAAAAGAAAAAAAAGTTGAATGCAGATTATGCAAAGCGGAGCTTTGTTTTCACGGCTGCACCTCCGTGATGCACGAGCATCTGAAACGCAAGCATCCTGGAGCTGTGATGCCGCCGTCTCTCGAGAGGCATGTTTTAGCGAGTAAAGTTAGTGTCACGTGTTAATGTTAATGTTTGTACTATAATGTGTATATCAAGGTTTCGACAATGATAGTTAACCTTTAAATCGACACATACTTGTGGGTTAATGCACCCCTGGACGCCAAATACTTTTTAGCTGCACTTTATAAGTAAATGTCACAATTCACAAAGAAAATGTGAAATTTTAATGGAACACTTATTTTTTTTTTCATGCAAAGAGCATCACAATTACTACAACACTGATCATTTTACACACTGCAAATGAACTGTAAAAACTATAAAAAAAACTACTGCAACAATCTATTATTATATGTTCAAGGTGCAACTGAAGTCATTTATGAAATTCAGTAAATCACTGAGCCAACTGCGATTGAACTGGCTGCACACAAACACACAGAGGTAAACACTGATGATTACAGGCTTGTCTAGTGTAACGGCTCAATCCCAGAGACAGTAGTGCTGCAGTTCTGCTGGGACCGGCAGTGCTCCTGAGCTGGCTGCTCAACGAATGTACGGCACTGACTGATCAGCTCCGGCGTGCTGCCAAATTGCTCTGTGAAGCAAATATAACCAGTTGCGGGGTTCAATGAATGTACGTCGCTGAATATTCTCACCCCCTCCATGCTGGCAAATTGCACTGAGATATGACTACAGCCGCTTGCAGCATTCAATGAATATATATCGCCAAATATACTCGGCTCCGGCGTGCTGGCAAATTGCACTGAGAAACAACTTTAGCCAGTTGTGGAGTTCAATGAATGCATGTCGCCGCATATACTCGGCTTCAGCGTGCTTCCAAATTGTACTGAAAACCGACTGTAGCCAGTTGCGCCGGTTTAAGGGTTAAGTGAATATGATTTCAGTTATGTTTGCTAACGTGTTTGGAGCTATAGTAAACAAGTGAATAGGAGTAGCTGAGCCGTCCTAGTTTTTTTTTCTTCTTTTTTGGCATAATATTTGAGTTCATATGAATGGTAAACCATCTCTAACTAACATTAAGTAACTTGTGTTTTGGAGTTTATTAGTAATTAGCGTGTTACATATTTTAGTCCATTATTTTTTTATTTTGGCATAATATAGTACATGATGTGATAAACTACAACACTTTTCCTTCAGAGTGTGATGATTAAAACATCTTTCTCTGTCTGCAAAATCATTCTTGTGTATTCCTGCTATCTCTACTCCCTCTGAGCGTCTCTTCTCAGCATCTGGGAACATTGTCTCAAAGAAGAGAGGCAGCCTCACACTAGAGCATGTCGAAATGCTCATGTTCCTGCACTGCAATCAGGAATATATGCACTGAATCTTTAATAAACTGTAACTTATTGTTATATTTTATTTGTATTTAAGCTTTATTTAAACTTTTGGACTTTAAGACACACCAGTGGCCATTTTTGGTTAAGTTAAAGGCACTTTTATTGTTTAAAGATAATGTGCACTTTAGTTTGTATTGTTTAATGTATTTCTTTTTTATTGTGATGATCACACTAATATAAAACATCTGATTATTTTCAAATTCATATGTTTCACTGGTTATTTTAATTTGATTATTATTAATTTTCATCATGTTAATGCAGAGATATCAGGGAGACATTCACCGGTGGACAGACATGAGCAGATGAGGTAAGACATGCACTGGAGCTCAGAACAGGATGTGCAACCACAGGTCAAAATAGTCAGGCATGAAATAATCGTGACTAATAGGGGAACAAATTGAACGATTAGTTGACTACCAAAATAATCATTAGTTGCAGCCCTACAATCCAATAAAATAGTCAAAAGACAAATTACTCAAAAAGAATCAAAATATCTAAGACAAAAATACAACAATACTCACATTTTCAGCAAAACTCACTCTGTAAACTTCATGGGACTCACTTCTCAGCCTGCTTTTAATGGGCTGTGGGCAGTCCCTAGCAGTGATGCAAGAGGTGGTCCTACGTCTTGGGATTCCACCCAAAAAACACAGGGAGCATGATGACATTTAGAGCAAATATACAGCAAGTGTCTTTAAAATAACAAAAACAATAATACATTAAACATATCCAGTAAATAATACATAAACAAAACAACTTTAATAAAAATGATCGAAACAAACGACCAGTACTGAAAAATGAACAAAAAAGATGATAAAAAGAAATATAAAATAAGCCAGTGAAGAAACTCTGGCTAAAACATAACACCAAGCACTTATTTCATACTTTCTTACAAACATACGCATGCTGGTTAATTTGTCTGCTTCTTTCAATCTAATAGTTGTAACACTGTATTAGTATAATAGTTGTTTTGTAACTTTATCTCCCAGTATCCTTCAATTTATTTGAATACATTCCAATATACTGTTCTTCTTGAACAACACTTATCATTCCTGTGAGTTCATTGTCATGTACTTGCTGACCAAACCTTCACAAAATAGTCGTTTTATCAGTTTAATTCACTTCATACAGTCTTGACTACACAGTTATTTTAATTTAAAATCTGCATCTTCTCTGAATAATCCTACTGTATATTCCTCATTCAAATTAAATATTATGAGTCTTATTTAGCAAACTGTAAAAAGCTCAGTTTTTTAGCCCAATACACCGACGCTGCTGAAGCTGCATTTCAAAGTCCCAGGTTTCAGGCAGGATCCATAATACCCTCTTAGACATGAAGATCAATTAACAGCAGGCAGGCTGTCAGCACTAATGCACACATCACCATCAGCATGAAGTTAAAGGAGTGCAATGATCAGAGTGGGCTCTTAAGGCTGAAATCAAAGTGAATTTAGAAGAAAGACCTGTGCAATGACCTGAGATCAGTTGGACTAGAGAGAGACTGAGGTTGAAGAAGTGTTGCATTTAAGAGAGACAGTGAGAGGGAGAGAGAGGCAACCACAACAAACAAACAGGAGGAGAGCAGGAAGGTGTGTAATTGACGGAAAAGTTGTTACCATCTGCAAAAAAGTTACAGTGTGCTCCACATTGGTAGTTTTAAACCTACTTCTTATATTCCTTAAGTATGTTACTTAGTTGTGCATATTTTGGCTAGTATCCTTCATTGTTAAAAAAATGCTTAAATAAATCATAATGGACTGCAATTTAAAAGTCACTTTGTCCAGAAAACTGTCAACTTGTGGAGTACTTGATTCACACTAGGGGACCACTGGTGGTCCATGGACAATACTTTGAGATCCACTATCATACAATTAAAATTCTTTAATGTGTCTCATACTGCATGTCCTTCATTCAGAGTTGCTTGTGGTTACTTTAAGGATTAAGGCAAATAGCTTCACAATTACACAGTCCCTTATTTTGTACGCAATTTGAAATATTGCATTTCATTCTATTGGTAATGGTTAAAATGCATGCGTCAGAATTGCTTAAAGAGAACAACCTTTGCAGAGTCTACAATATACTAGGTATACTTGTTGTGTTTGACTTGTGGAGCTATTTTATTTGCGGGGTAGGGAATGGCCATATAATTCTGAAGTGCAGTGAGCTTGAAACAAGTGCTCAAAAAACAAACAAACAAAATTAGATTGAATATTTAGTAGTCCCAAGGCTACAGGAAACGTCAGTAGGCTTTCACTCATCTGGGGCCTCATGCATAATGCCGTGTGTAGAATTCACACTAAAACCTGGCGTACAGACAAAGTGGAAATGTGCATATGCACAAAAAAAATCCAGATGCATAAATCTGTTTTTACGCCAACTTCCATGTTCTTCCACTCCATAAATCCCGGTCAGCGTGAAAAGTAATGCACACGCCTGTTGTCCCACAACAAAAGGAAGTTGATCAAGTGACATAGAGTGTCGGAGAAACTTGAAAGTTCAAGTTCACAAAGTCGCACAGTGCCCGAAATAAAAAAGAAGTTGTCAGAAATCAAAGTCGCTGTGAAAAGGCGAGTTGTAGCCCACCGTCTGAGTGTCATATGGAAGCTCATTAGGATACAGAGAAAAGAAAAAAAATAGGCACACAGTGGGGAAAAAAGCTTGAAATGTCAACTTTAATCAGAAATTTCCACTTTAATCACATATTTAACTTTGTCATTAAAGTAGAACGTCATAGACTTCATCTTAAAATCGTTTAATTTACTAGTTTCTTGAATACCATTGTAACTAAAGTAGTACGTTAAATGCTTTGTATTGTATGTGTTCTTCTATGTGCTTTATGTGTGTGAATCACTACGTGCTTCTTAAACGGGCTTTCTCTTCCTCTGACAGGACACAGAATCCATTACATTCGTGATATTACAGCTCTCTGAATAATTTAATTACTGAAATGTATACTTTTTTATGATGATAGGAATTAAAGCATGTATTAAACATGCGAACATGGTGACACAGTGATAGTAACAAGCTGGCGCCCCGTCCAGAGATTGTTCCTGCCTCCTGGAAGATGCTTGCTGCACCGTGTGTGACCTTCGATGAAATAATTTATTGAAGCAGTACTGTCTCTTTTAAACGTACTAACCTCCAATTCCTGTCCTTCCTTTTCTTTCTCCAAGTAACCAATCCCACACAATCAGCTCTGTAATAGATGTCAAGCCATCTGTAAGCTTAGAACGCAGATTCTTCAAAACTTTTAAGGAACATTGAAATATCTTTGTAGTACATGTTTAATTATTCTATCCATCTATCCATCCAGTGTCGCACCAGCAAGAATACAGCGTGAGGCAGGAACAATCCCTGAACGGGGCACCAGCTCGTCGCTAGCACTGCGACACCATGTCCTCACATATTAAATTATTAACAATATAGATTATTTAAATGATGTTAACATTTTATTTGTATAATGTAATAAACATATTTTGCTGCATTTCATCTTAAAAATGATATCGTCATCATATGTAAATACGCACTTTATAAAGTGGCTCAGGTTGTGCAATATTATAACTGTATCACAAGTTTACAGTGAGGTAATGATACTTATAAGTACAAACAGTTCTACAAGGAGCACTTGATGAACTGATTGAGTGCGTTTATAGTTCTTGGGATGAAACTGTTTCTGAACTGTAAGGTCAGTACAGAAAAGCTCTGAAGTGTTTGCCATATGGGAGCAGTTCAAATAGACTGTGCGCATGGCTGAAGCAGTGTGTGCTTGATGCTGTATACCAATAATTCTCTTTCCAATCAGCTGCTGCAGAGCTGTGATTTCACACTCAGATACAGTGGGACAAATACTCTGAGTGGTGCATTGAGAATAACAGCGCTAAAGCAGCTATGGTATTTGGAATAGTTTGGCCGTTCCGTGGACCATTATGTTGTTATTACAGGTTAATTACAATCAGATGCCTTAAACTAATAAACAATATGCGGTTGATTTCACTGTATTTGATAAAGCCGTGTCAGTGATGTGGATCTAAAAATGAAAGGGAAACCACACTGGAACAAAAGCACTGCTTTGATGCTGGGTGCCGCTAGTTTGCAAAGCCGAGTGGAGAACTTGCGTACGCCAGGGGTTGAGCTGGCATGAAAATGTGTGTGGCTTTACTCCAAGTTTAGTTTTTATACATCACGATGTGAGCGTGGAAACGGGCGTATACAACATTTTTGTGTGTACGCACCATGCGTATGCACTGTTGTAACCATGAGGCCCCTGGTTACAACATGAATGATAAGGGTTGCATTATAAATTTTGGGATCCTTGTATTCTTTGAGCTGACAGTCATACAGCTGTTTAGTTACACCTTCCCTACATTTTTATAAAATCTATGTTTGCATCCAGGATCTCCACCTACTATAAACTGGGTAGTATTCAATTGTCCATTTAGCTACTCAGGCTGGAGTGTTTAGGTTTTCCGACCATTATAGAGTTGACTGTATGAAGTAGGGGAATGGTGAAATGCCTAGTTTATGTTATTGCTACTTCTTTTTTTTTTTTTTAGTGGACCACTTATTTAAAAAGTAATCAAACAAAAAATGCTTACTTTTACTTAATTCAATTGGGAATTATAGAGGGTCGGAGCCTAACATAGTAAGATTAGGAGTGCCTAGACAAAAATAACCTACAAAGACTGGGGAAAATGTAAAAATTCCACCCAAATACTGACAGGATTTTGAACCCAGAAAAATGGATCCATATAGCAGCAGTGTTAACCACTGCACAACTATGCTGCCCAGCTATCTAATATTATAAATTATGTATTGTATTATCCAAAAACATAAAAGCGCCTATATTCTTAATGACATTAATTTTAAAGTGAATATATTTTCATGGTTTAATTTTTCTCAGCACATTTGCCTCCTGTGCTAATCTAATTTATAAATGTCATAATTTCCCATACACAAGGTTACAATCACAGATGCAGAGCAGAACAATGAAAAAAATCACTTGGAGAAGAAATAAATATCTCTTGAGATAGTGTATTTATTTATGTCATTCCAGTTCCAAAGTAGCACATAGTGTAAAAGGTACATTCATGTCAGGTACTGGACATTGTATTTCATATAATTATTTGTATTTTTATCTATTTTTTTTAGCTTACATTAAGTGATCAGGCATTGCACAACAATAATGTTATCTGATCTATTGACATGGGTTGGCATTGTTGCAGTATGCTTGTGCTTGTACATCATCTTGAATAAGAGAAATTTCACAATCGGTCTTAAAGGCAAGACTAAATTAACACGAGAGGAAATTGCCTCAAGCATCAATTTAAATATTTTTTTTGGTTTTTACTATGAAGTAGTGACATTCTTATTTGAATGTCTCCCATGGACTAGTGACAGTAGTACAAAACAAACAAAAGACAAAAAAAGATAACAATGACATCATACACTGAGTGAAAAATATACTGTATACAAAACACTAACATTACAGTCATTGGTATATGTGACTGTTGAGCAGCCTTATGACCTGTAGATAAAAACTGCTACTACTGGTGTGAGGGTTAATGGCTCTGTACCTTTTGCCAGAAAAAAACACACACACAGACCATGGGATTGTCTAGTTTTTCTTGTAGATTTCCTACATCATTCTTTTATGCAGAAGTTGGCAAAGTAATCAAATATATATCCATCGAATCTTGAAAATGCAAGGTTCTCTGCAAAGCCTGTTTACTCAGATTACTGGAAGTTTATTCTCCTCACTATATTACTACAAATGTTAGACCAAGGATCTGGGTTTCTAAATACATAAATGCTCCACTGAAAATTTTGTGGAAATGTTTTTTTTACCAATACCATGCCTTTTCAAATCCTCCATAGAGTAATTATAATGAAAGTAATCAAATAAATGAATCAACCTAATAATGTCTGTGATACATGTATGCATAATTGTTCTGCCTAAGGGTTTTTATTAGGATCTTTCAGAATTTCTCTTACAGAAAAAAATAGCTGCAAAGAGAATAGTCCACTCTGAGCTCTTTCCAGTTGTAAAATAAACACACATTACTTCTTGTTGCTAGGAAGCGTCCTCTCTAGAGGTCACTACTTTCTGCCTTTTTAAAGAAGTAAACAGTCAATATGTCCCCTTTCTTGACTCTGACATTGCTCTATCATGTCTTACTGTGTATTATTTAATTAGACTGATTTTTAAAAAGTTAAACTTTGCCAAATTACATTTATTTTATGAATTAAATAACATGACTTATTTTAAACAAATTTATAAATATATACTGTATATATATATATATATATATATATATATATATATATATATATAT
>JANRMT010062807.1:67896258-67942327 GCA_026402145.1 Polypterus bichir lapradei
ATATATATATATATATATATAAAATTAACCATTTTATTGATATATATATATATATATATATATGGACTGTCAAATTATTAAAATGTTTAATTATGGTTAATACTGTGTTTAATCAGAGCAGTTAAACAATGTCCTGTAATGTCTTGTAAATGCCACAGGTACATCTTAGCTGCTCAAACTGAAGATTTGTTGTTTTCATGCAAATCCTTGAAATGTGGCACAGTCCCACATGAAGGTAATGTGTAAGAATTTTCAGACTTCCTGGAATGATGTCTCCCAGACCCTTATCTCCAGCTATATTTAGATGTCTTCAGTCTCATGTGATCCATTTTATAATAAATAGCAGTAGTTAATGCTTACAGTTTTGTTCCATTCATGGATGTACAGTAAATTGAGGTGTACATTTATGGATTGTAGTCTGCCCCAGATTTTTCCTCCAGACATTAAAATTTTTAACAGTGACATCATGCTTGTTTTGGTCTTTCAGGTTTGCAAGTATGGGGTGTTTTTTCCTTTGAACTATCTGGGAGAGTTTTAAAACAAAAGCAAGCATCAATAATTCCATCTTTCTCAGCCATCATTACTGGAATTCTATTGATTGGGACTATCAAACTTTAGGCCCCCCAAAATGTTGTACATTCAGTTTAATATCATCACTAATGTAAAGGCAGTACTGCAAAATAAATCATGATCTTTCATTTCATCTGCTGCAAACAGTAACACTGCAAGATTTTGTGTAATAGTAGACCTGATAAACAAAGCATATGCTCATCTACAGCAGACTATTTCCATATATATGATCGAATTTCACAAAACATCTTTATGCTAGGGGTTTTCAGTCTTTTTTCTTGGTGTACCATCGCCTGGAATTTAAATATTTTGAAGCATCCCCATTTTCTTTCAGTCTTAAATTGCTAAGTACTGAACTCTTACTAGACAAAATTGAATGTAATATTTCTTAACTCCCACCCCTTCTGTTAATATTCTATGTTTTTTTATGTAGTTTTGTATTTCTTTTAGTTTTTCTTATTTTCACCAGATGCTTTTTACATTTTATGTAAAAACAATAGCATGGTTTGAAAAGGAATAAAAATGAGAAATACTAAATTTTCCATATTTTTTAATTCACTGTTATACAGTTACATCCAGATCAAAAGAAGCAAAGAGTAAATAACTCTTGTAACAAATGTCTTAAGGTTACAAAAAAGAGGAAAATAGCTCATTTTCACTTGTGAAGGTTGAGTGTATTATAGGGTCGGTTGTGCATGTGCATCAGAGAATCACCTTCCAGACTCAACAGAGGTAAACACCACCACTCTAGATCACCAGGGGACACTCTTGCCAATGATATTGTTGCTTTTTCCATATACAATGCTGTGAAGACACCCAATAAACCAGGGACTATAATGCCGAGATGCCCCAGGAAGGAGGCATCTCATTTTGGGGATGAGCAGATTGCCTGGACAGATCACTGACTTAAATCCATGACCTTTCTACTTAGCTTGACTCACCCTCATTTTCGATGAGCTTCAGGCTACTATCTGTTTTGTTCTTATGTTGTGCTATTGTGCACCTTTTTATTTTGCCTGACCCAGTTGGCACCTCAACATTTCTTTTTTGGAGTTTCGTGTACCCTTGGCCAATGACAAGTCATTATTGTTAATATTGAGTTCTAGTTTTGAACATGTTAGCTTTTTGCTTTTTTCTAATGATTTACATTAGTAATACTAAAATAAAATGATAGTTAAGTGTATTTTATCTATACTAATAAAAGGCAAAGCCCTCACTGACTGACTGACTCACTTTCTCACTCACTCACTGACTCATTACTAATTCTCCAACTTCCCGTGTAGGTAGAAGGCTGAAATTTGGCAGCCTTATTCCTTACGGCTTACTTCCAAAAGTTAAGCAGGTTTCATTTAGAAATTCTACACGTAACGGTCATAACGGTCAACAACGTCCGCCATGTTGAACTTTCTTATTTATGGCCCCATCTTCGCAAAATTTGGTAGGCGGCATCCCTGTGCAAACTGAAACCTATGTACGTACTTATTTCGGTGGTATGGCGCCACTGTCGGCCGCCATATTGAACTTTCCAACGTCACTAATTCTCCAGCTTCCCGTGTAGGTAAAAGGCTGACCCTATCATCACGAAATTTGGTAGGCAGCTTACCTGCGCTAACCGAAACTGATATACGTACTTATTTCGGTGGTATGACGCCACTGTTGGCCGCCATATTGAACTTTCCAACGTCACTAATTTGCCAACTTCCCGTGTAGATAGAAGGCTGAAATTTGGCAGGCTCATTCCTTATACAGCCTACTTACAAAAGTTAAGCAGGTTTCATTTTGAAATTCTATGCGTAACGGTCATAACGGTCGACAACGTCCACCATGTTAAACTTTCTTATTTATGGCCCCATCTTCACGAAATTTGGTGGGCGGCTTCCTTGCGCTAACCGAAACCAATGTACGTACTTATTTCGGTGGTATGATGCCACTGTCGGCCGCCATATTGAACTTTCCAACGGTCTTTTTTACTTATGGGCCCATCTTCAAGAAATTTGGTACGCGGGTTCCCAACGCTAACTGAATCCTACTTAGGTACATATATACGTCCATAGCCTGCAGCTCAGTCACCGTGTGAGGCGGCGTTGGGTCCCCCATCCCAACGCCTCCCACGTTGTTGGCTGCCTGCCTATATAAGGCCGTCCGTCGCTCCGGTCTCTACATTCCCTTCCTTGCTTCGCCACAGGATTCACGTCTCCCTGCTGATAACTACAGCCTTTTTATTTAATCCATGGCTTCTCCGCTGTTTTATTGTTCATTTAATACGATTATAGTTATTGTGTAGGTATTTTAGACTTACTTTACATTGTTCCATCGATCAAAGAACTGTCACTTACCGAGTGGTTTCCATGCCCGGAGATGGCACCTGCCTTTTCCATTCTCTTTGTTACATGTTGCATGGCCATATCAGGCTCACTCTTGATATCCGGAGGAACATTGTGTCTTATGTATTGAATGACTGGGACAGGTTCAAGGTGTGGACTGATGACGGTACAGGAGATAATTATACTACACAGGAGCACTATAAGAGTGAAATGCTTAGGCCCTTCACCTATGGCTCTGCATGTGAGTTGATGGCTGCTGCTGAATTGTTCGGATGTCACTTTCTAGTGTACTGAAATGGCCAAATATTTTACACCTTTCGACAACCCCCAATGCCTCTTAAACATCTTAAATTCACAGGTGACGATTTGAGTAGTGGACACTTTGATGTTTATGAATGTTTAAACTCTCAAATGCTGGATGTGAAGTTATCAATGAAACCGGTTGTATGCTTACAACGCTTGACAGATGCTGAATGTCACTTCAACACAAGTCCTACAAATACTGTCGTAATTGAAACAAACCATGAAACTCAAACCGATTATGACAGCAGCAAGCTGTGAGATATGAAAGAAGATTACTTTTCACATGGCCAACTGTACGTTGCATGCTCAAGAGTAAGCTCAGCGCACAGCTTGGTCATATTACAACCGGAGGGCCGAAATGACAATGTGGTATACAAAGAGATCCTTAACAAATAATTATTGGTATATTTTCCCTCAGTTTAAAAAGGTTTCATTTTCTTCTTAGTAAAAATTTTAAGGCAGTACTTCGCTAGTTATTAATAATTGTTAAATTTCATTGTTATTTTTCACTATGTATTAGTCTGCCAATTTCTAAAAATGTTCTAAAACTGACAGTGCACCAAACAAGTTCACCAAAACTTGATGGAGCTGACAGAGAGAGACAGGTGTACTGTGCAGCCCACTTGTGTGGGTGAAGGGGTTGAGAAAGAGAGTACTTAGCAGCCCCCAGTTTGAAAACTATTAGCTTAGATAGTAAGGGGTGTTGAACAAATATGTGCTTGAATACAATTAAGGAAAAATAACACAGTATACCTTTGAAATGAATTGCATGCATTAATGCTTAACTTGGACAGTTCTACTTATAATGTAATTTACATTGCCCACTTACTTGGTGTAATATATTATCATATTCTACTATTCCAGTATACAATATGAATCAGTATTCTAGAGTCCAGAGTCCATTCTAGCAGTGCAGGCTGCATCACTGGAACCAACACTGGTCAGGGTGCCAGTCAATTACAGAGTTTCTTCATGCATATATCCACAATACACTTCCTTTAATGGCCAATTTAAACTGGCTATTGGTATATTGTATGTAAACCAGATTACTTGGAGAAGATGTGTAAACTTCAAACATATAGTGAGTGACCTGGTGATAGATTCTACTATCCAAAATGCCAATTTAATTAGGAAGCAAGTTTTCATAATAGTGACAGACTATAAAGTGACTTGGGTATGGGGAAATCATGGATTAAAAGCCTTACTTTATCTCACAGTTTCAGAGGTACAGCTATAATAAAAATTATTCACCCCAAATAGCAAAAATTTACAGATAATATAATAGAGTTATAAATTAAATCAAATTAAACTTGAGGGGCCCACATATAAAATGTTAATATTTACTAAGCCTCAACCAGCATATTACCCAGTTTTTCTCTACATAATATAACATTGTACAAAATGAATATGTTTAGTACAGTCTCCATGAATTCTGTAATGATTTATGAGGGATTGTTTTAATTCTATTCTTATACTATAGAATGTAAGGAATGCACATAGCTCACAGTTACTTTTACATTTTGTTTAGTATGCTGCTATCATGACTGTTGCTTTTCTGTTATTTTGCACCTGTTCACCTGTAAGTTTTGTAAAAATAAATACATAAAAGGAATAATAGGTTATGTAAGGTCCAGTTTTTGGGCAGTAGTTGGTAATTCTACTGCTAGCATATATTAGTATGTATTTTGGTTATTATTGTGGTGAGTCTGTTTGAGTGCCATGATTTAATGTTGTATTTTAATACAGTATATCAGTCTATGGGTGACTGTAATAAAAATACTTTATTTAATTCCAATTTCATGAAGGTGCTAGGTCTTCAGGGTGCACACTCATTCACATTTGTCTAGTATAGAATTGCCTATTCACAGAGAAACGAACCCATCTAGAAATTAAACCAGGATCCAACTGGTGAGTAACAGCAGTGCTATCTATTGTGCCAGATGGTTAATAGTGTGATAATGAAATTAGCAGACAGATCCTTTCTAAAGGAGAAAAATGTAAGTCTTTATTATTTTAATTTTATGGTGACCAACCTTGGGTTGATTCCTTCCTTTTGTCTGATACTGGAGCTGGATTAAGATAGATACATAAAACATATTTTTAACAATTATTTGTTACCTTATCTTTACATTTATAAAAGGTAAAAGTTTTGAACGATATGCCTCTCTGTCTTTCTTTGTTTAAATATATAGGTTTTCAGTGCACTAGTAGTGTCCTTGTGGATTGTTTCTGTAAATAATAATGATGTAAATTACAATTGTATGTAGTCAATAGCTTGCTAAATTCTTTCTAAGTTTATGACCTTTAAGCAGGTTAAATCTGAAAGTGCCTGTTAAACTAACACCTGGGAATATAAAAAGAGTTATGGATAAATGGTCTGGGAACCTTTCATTTAAACAACATGCAGAGGTTCTCATGTATTCAAAGGAACTATTGTGTGTGAAGTGTCATCTTTCTTTTGAGTTCTGAAATTGGATCTCACCTACTTCCAACACACTGTATGTACGTGAGTGTTCAAAGGTCATTCAACTGGAAGATTTCAAGCATCCGCTTAGTTTTTTTTTTTTGCTCATACATCTTTTCATCAACATTATGTTGCCCTTGTATCATAATATGTGCCTTTTAATGATGGTTATACTTTTTTATAGACTACATCTTTATAATCTATAAAGTCTCACCATGCTAAAGTATTCAGAAATTTTACCAATTTTTGAATATGACTGAATGATAAATCCTTAACTGAGGGTTTGTTTCAAAGAACTAAAACTAATTATGTCTAAATTACATACCCAAAATTAAATAGATAATGCTCTGCTTATGTAATAAAGGAGATACAAATGGCTGAGGAATACTGAGTACAATACTTCAATTTTTTAAAAGTATTTTTATGATTAAAAGGCTTTCTTTACACCAATATCCACTAAACAAAACACACAAAAATCAATACTTTAGGGATTTATTTTCAATGAACTGGATATTACAATACATCAATTTGATACCCAACCCTAGGATCAGTTTTCTTTTGTGTACCAAACAGGGAAAAGACAATTCTGAGATGCTGGCCTTAAAGGCAGAATTTCAAAGAAAAAAAAGTGAAACTGGTAAATAAAAAGAAAAGATTAAAATGGGCAAAAAACACAGAAACTGGACAGAAAATGAATGGAAAAATGTATTATGCTCAGCATCCCAGAGTAACCTTTTCTCTGTTGCAGACAACACTGGTATTTGGTGTGTATTTACTGAAGAAGACAACTGAAGACCTATAAGGTGTTTGTTTCTTGCATTACGCACTCTGATATCCTTCTTATTTTATGCAGCTGCCCATTTAGGCCTTTCCCTTCTTTTTCTGTATTGGTCAGATCCAGTTCACACTCTTTTCTCAAAACAGTAATAGACACTTTGTTTGAAATCTTCAGTTTCTTGGGAACTTGTCACATGGAACAACAATATACAGTATCTCACAAAAGTGAGAACACCCTTCATGTTTTTGTAAATATTTTATTATATCTTTTCATGGGACAACACTGAAGATATGACACTTTGATATAATCTAAAGTAGTCAGTGTACAGCTTGTATAACAGTGTAAATTTGCTGTCCCCTCAAAGTAACTCAACACACAGCCATTAATGTCTAAACCGTTGGCAACAAAAGTGAGTACACCCCTAAGTGAAAAATGTCCAAATTGTACCCAAAGTGTCAATATTTTGTGTGGCCACCATTATTTTCCAGCACTGCATTAACTCTCTTGGGCATGGAGTTCACTAGAGCTTGACAGGTTGCCACTGGAATCCTCTTCCACTCCTCCATGACGACACCACGGAGCTGGTGGATGTTAGAGACCTTGTGCTCCTCCACCTTCCGTTTGAGGATGCCCCACAGATGCTCAATAGGGTTTAGGTGTGCTTCAGTATGTCACATCTACAATGAACTATAGCTCCTCGGTGCCGGCAGCGCTCATGCAGCCCCAAACCATGACACTCCCACCACCATGCTTGACTTTAGGCAAGACACACTTGTCTTTGTACTCCTCACCTGGTTGCCACCACACATGCTTGACACCATCTGAAACATCTGGTCTCATCAAACCACAGGACATGGTTCCAGTAATCCATGTCCTTAGTCTGCTTGTCTTCAGCAAACTGTTTGCGGGCTTTCTTGTGCATCATTTTTAGAAGAGGATTCCTTCTGGGACAACAGCCATGTAGACCAATTTGATGCAGTGTGCGGCGTATGATCTGAGCCCTGACAGGCCGACCCCCAACCCCTTCAACCTCTGCAGCAATGCTGGCAGTACTCATACATCTATTTTCAAAAGACAACCTCTGGATGCAACGCTGAGCACGTGCACTCAACTTCTTTGGTCGACCATGGTGAGGCCTGTTCTGAGTGGAACCTGTCCTGTTAAACCACTGTATTGTCTTGGCCACCGTTCTGCAGCTCAGTTTCAGGGTGTTGGCAATCTTCTTATAGCCTAGGCCATCTTTATGTAGAGCAACAATTCTTTTTAACGAAGGAGTGGCTTCACAACAACTCTGTGACTGTTCTTGAATGGCCCAGCCAGAGCCCTGACTTAAACCCAATTGAGCATCTCTGGAGAGACCTAAAAATGGCTGTCCACCAACATTTACCATCCAACCTGACAGAACTGGAGAGGATCTGCAAGGAGGAATGACAGAGGATCCCCAAATCCAGGTGTGAAAAACTTGTTGCATCTTTCCCAAGAAGACTCATGGCCTTATTAGCTCAAAAGGGTGCTTCTACTAAATACTGAGCAAAGGGTCTGAATACTTAGGACCATGTGATATTTCAGTTTTTCTTTTTTAATAAATCTGCAACAATTTCAAAAATTCTTTTTTTTGTCTGTCAATATGGGGTGCTGTGTGTACATTAATGAGGGAAAAAAATAATTTAAATGATTTTAGCAAATGGCTGCAATATAACAGAGTGAAAAATTGAAGGGGGTCTGAATACTTTCCGTACCCACTGTATATAATACTGACATGTTTCTTGAAAAAACTGTTTCATTTTTGCCATTTTTGAACTCAGAATTAAACTTTAGGAATGCCTTGTACCTTATAACAAAAGTAAACAGGATAACTGGCTTCAGTGATGCAAATGCAGTTAGAAAGGTTTCTTTGATTAATAGTTACCAGTTACTGTTAACACATGACTAATTAAGGATAAGCCAAGGGAGTGTACCATAAGGACATTGAAGGAATTTCTGCTAAAAATGGGTCTTTGCAGCCAAATGTATATAATAAATTAAACATGAGTAATTTCAAGCAGTTATTGCCGTTAGAAACACTAGCAATGCCTTGGCAGTTTAGTTGAATCTTGATAAAAATTTCTAAAAGGGCTGAAGCTCAGGTATTAGTAGTAATGTGTCCTTCACTGTATGTGAGATCTTTCATAAAAGCAGATTCATTTAGCTGTGATGCGCAGCTTGGTTCGGTATATACGTGAGCAAATCTCATATTTTGCACATGAAAGAAAGCAGAGGACATGCAAAATTATGGTTTACTTAAATGCACCCTCGGGTATGTAAAAATACCATTGTTGCTTTTCATTGAGTTGTAGATTAATTGTAATATACAGTACATAACTTTGAAATATGCCAGTGTCCCCTTGGTGGGACACTTCATGCATAAGAGATCACTGGTCCTTTTTGTGAATTTGATGTGTTAAATATGTCAGTGTAAGTGAGATTTACTTTTATTGTAACTTTATATTATGAACAATTCATTATGTTTAACTTGGGGTGTATATAACAGTATGGTTGTGACTCTAAGAAATGCATTAATATTTATGGCTTCTCTGCTCTTCCCAAGTTACATGTCTGCCTCTGCCAATTAATTTTGCCGAAGTCTGCAGTATTTGCTTATAATTTCCATCATCCATTTTCCTTCTATTTAAACATGATGTCTGGTCTTTGTTGATGAACAGCAATACTGTGCTAACATACGGTCATACTTCAAGTAGGTAAGGTGTTTTTTAAAGTGTGAGCAGTGTTAGATTTATACAACACAATAGCATCCATTTGAACTTTAGCTAGAAAGCTGTGTCTTGGTCTCACTTAACCAGAAAACATTTTACACATTGCAGATGGTTAGCATTCTCTTGTTTGGCCAATTTCAAACATGCTTTCACATTATTCTTTTTTAGTATTAGCTTGTTTTGTGTCAGCCTCCGGTACAGACAAAGTTATGCAGAGATTGTGATTGTTTGGAACACATTACAGCAAAGTATCATAAAAATAATACAATTTGACATTGGCACTGAAAGCTTATGGGTGTTGACACAACGCATTACTGAGAAAACTTGGCACCCTCATCTTGCACCTGCTATATAATGTGTGTGTCATCTATATACTATAGAAGAAGGCAGCATGGTTCGGGTCACAAAGTGTTCCAAGTTTAAATAACATTAGTGAAGACTTTAGTAAAAGACTCTGTGTCATGATCAAGCTTTTTGTTTTAGACTTTTTTATATATTGTTCCTGACCCCTAAAGACCATTTTGACCTTGTTTTAGAAGAATCTCATGGTCACATTTATTTAACTCATAGTTTTTTTACTCATGGCACGAGGTGGCAGCAGGTTTGAGAGGAACTGGAATCAGATGGTTTTTAAGCCAAAAATGTCAAGCCAAGTGTCAGAACCAATAAAACTAATAGTTAAGCAATCAGTGCTCAAGACAAGTTTAGTAATGATGTTCTAATAAAATCTTCGGCAGCCCCCAATCAATAAATGCCAATAAATCCTGACCATTAATTATTATTGGTACAGTGAGAATGAGCTTGTTTTTTTTTGTTATGGCTGTTGACCAAAGTGGGGATGTCACCTTGTTTTTTAGCAGTTTATATCTGCATAGTATCATTTTATCAATATTTGCCCCATATTGACAGGAAATCATAGTCTTTTTATAACAAAAGTGTGGCTTGTTTAGGCACTAACACATACAGATTTACAATATGTAGTTTAATCCCATGCCACAATATGAAACACCCTTAAGTCATTCTTTTTCTGTGCAATTTAAATAGTAAGTTCTTAAATGCAGCAGCTATTGATGCCTCACTAATTAGTTGATTCCACTGTTCTTCCCATGTATGCATTTTTTTCCTCTGGGAACTCCCATTTTCCCAACTTGAGGTGAAAGATGTTCTGTCAGGTTGTTTGGCCTTTTGTGAATAAGTATTGAGGTGTGTGTGTGAGATTGTGCTCAACAGCTGACTTGCATCTTTTCTATCACTAATTCCTTCCTTTTTTTTGCTATTATGTTGTGTCAAGCATGGAGCTTTAACTCCACAAATGAAAGAGGTTTAATGCTGGGAAATGGCATTGTGGAAAGGTAATCCTCCCACAGTACAGCCTCAAAATCCACTACAGCATAACAAAAACAGTCACAACACAAGTAATTAAAGTTGACTGATGTTAAAGTATCTTTCTGCATACAATTCCACAGACAGGCTCTACTCAGCGACTTCTTATAAAAGTTGACAGAAATGAAGGCAGAAGTTGGCTGAGTTGCTGGCAGTGCTCTGACTGTGATCATCTCCAGATGCTGTGTGAGGACGCAGACATTTAAAGGGTAGAAGATTATAAAGTCCCCCAATTCAAAAGTCCAGTGTTGGTAGATCAGCTGCTGAGGTGCTTGCACTTACACTTTTTATAACTTTAAAATAATATTGTTTTGGTGCAACAAATCAATTAGTGTTTAGTCAATTTGCTAGGACATTTTGCCTTGTATGCTGCAAACAAAGTACTTTCTCAGTGTCTGAGACTGATAAAGCATACTAATAAACAAGAAGCAAGAATATACTGTATAATAAAAAGATAAAGTATGCAGTGTAACACAATAATTTATACTAAGTAGAAATTAAATACAGGCATGTATTGTACATGAAAGAATAATATTCATAAGCAGGACACATATGGATGCACAGAGTAGTAGTTGAACTTCATGGCGGCCTGTAGATGGATTTCTAGCTCCTAGGACCCTCATTTAAAAAATGCAAACTTGAAAAGGAATGTATATGTTGTACTCTTCCTCCATAGCCCAGAACAGAGATTAATCTGTTTCAGGTATGTGAGGCCTTAAAAGATTATTTTGTTTATTAAAATTGTAGGGCCAGAGAGGTGTCTGAATTTTAAAACAAGTGATATCCTATTTAATAGCATATTGGCCTATGTACAGAATGTTATTTGTTTAGTGTGTGTTTGTATAGCCTGCTAACAGTTCAACAAATACATTCAAATTCATAATAGCCTATTATATCTCAGGAAACACAATCCAGTTTCACATGTTTTAATTAACTAGTTTCTGCCAGCTATCGGGAAATCCAGTATTTCCCTTCCAGCAGGCCATACCAAAAGAACAAAAATGTTAGGGAGATGCATATTGCTTAGTAATAGTTTTATTGAATAGCTATAAAAAGAAAATATGTTTGGTAACAACACTTCAGATATAGGAATCAGAAAATAGAGAAGGCTCCAGTTAACTAAATTGTTTAAACGCTTAATAACAACACAAGGAATACTGTGAAGGGCTTTAACAGGCTCTGTTTTTGACAGCCCCCCCTCAGCCTTGGCTCCCTAAGGAGACAGTAAAAATTATATTAACAAAAATAAAATTGCTTTAATTGTGTATGACTAGATCTGAAAGGTGGAAGGTTTATCTAATGTAAGGAACCCTGAGGTTTAGAATCGACTCTCCCATCCACTAAATTGCATACATCCTGCTCTTCAGGAAATAACGCATTTACTGACAGTTTATTTTCCGTTCCTGTAGGTAAAAAATATATATTGCTGAAGGAAAATACACAAAGAAATTAAAAAATTAATAACTTGGATGTGTAAGCAGGGCTGTACAGTTTTACAGAAAGACATTCCAGAAATGTATTTTGATAAGTAAAATTAATTAATTTAAAATCAATTAATACATGTATTTTTAATATATCTTTACAGTATACACTGCAGAGTTTCATATTACTCTATACATTTGACAATAATACCCTTAAAAGCGGTCACTTTATTAAGTACACTTATCTAGTAATGAGTACACCCCTGTTTTGCCTCCAGAACAGACTTAATTCTTTGAGATTCTACAAGATACTGGAAACATTCCTTAAGGGTTTTGGTCCATACTGACTAGCTAGAATCATATAGGTCCCTGAGATTTTTTGGCCATGTCATCCTAAATGTGCCCTATTAGACTGATGCCTGTGGACTATGCAACTCATTGGAGTAAACTAACTGTCTTGTTAATGGACCTAACCTTAGGTGAAAAATATGGACTGTGGGCATGAAAGGATTCACATATTCTGTAACAATTCTAAGCTACTCTCTGGCATTTAGGTGATACTCAGCTGAAAGCAAGAGGCCTAATGGGTGCAAATAAAAGATACATAATTATATTGCCACCACCAGCTTATATTGTTGAAAAATATTCAGGACAGAACCAAGCATTCATGTTATTTCCACAAAATTTTCATTCATTGTACAGCATGGTAGCAGATTCTTAACTTTGGATTTCAATTTTTCAAGCATCAATCATGTTGATCATGTGACCACTGAAACCTCATCTTCCTGTTCATAGCTGACAAAATTTGGAAAACAGTGTGGCTTTATGTTAATGTAGCTGTTTCTAGAACTGTCTAGCACAAATGACCATACAACAGTCAAAATTGTCTAGATTATGGGTTTTGCCCATTCTAGTGTTTGACTGAACCTCTACTATGATGTATAGTATGTGAATAGCTGTTTGCAAACAGCTTTTGCATTAAACAGAGATACTGTACCTAGTAAAAGAACTGCTCTGCATATATACATAAAAAACACACATCAAAATGTTGATTTTGGATTTTAAAAAGAATTCCAGTAAAGTACAATGATGATGATGATGATACCATTTATGTATTCTGTAATAGCATGTAAAATATGAAATTCTTAGCAGAGTTGCATAAAGTAATTAAGCATTCTTCAAAAAAGATTAAGATAAACAAAAATGTTTGAGTTAGAGGAGAGAACCTCTTACTTTCAGACTTAATACCAGCCTTTCTAAATCTAACCTAAAAACCTTTGAAATAATTCTGTGCATTATCTATTAGAAAAACCTCCTGCCCCATTTGTCATCATAACCCCTACTTCACTTGCTCTCTTTGCAAGCCTACTTCAGATTTCAATTTTCTTTGTTTGATGGCTCCTCTGCTCAAGAATGCTGTTTTTTTTTCCCATGGCACCATTTCCCATTTTAGACATGGTTACATTTTTATTTATTAGTCACTTACCATCTCTTTCTTTATGTCTTATTATAAATCTGGTTATTATATATTTTTTTCTTTTTCATTTCATGCTGAAGGATGGACATTTCACTCTTCTTTACTCCAAAACATCAATTTTTTTGCTTCCACACAAGAACAGTTAATTTCCATCAATAATGGCTCTCTGAATGACTTTACATTTGATTGATTAAAACTGGAAGGAATTATTCATGATATCAAAGTTGCATTGTGCAGTGGTTTGGCTTATAAAAAATATGTTGAAGGATTTACAAGCTTGAGTCACATCAGTCATTTTTTTGATAGCGAGTGCTTCCATGTAGTAGACCCTGGGTTTGAATCATTAATTACTTACCCCAGACTGGAATAACTAAAGGGTTGAGTTTGAGATTCACCACACATGGGCAAATTATTGTCACTTAGGCCAAAAATGTGTTCTTTTGGCACCTGCTTTGGCTATCAAAGCCGAATTTTTTCTAATCAGAATTATTTTCTGAAAACTCTAACCATTTTCTCACTAATTTTAATTATTTCCTAGAATGTCAGGGTCCTAACTGAAATCCTATTAGACTTACCCCTCTCATTTATTGAACTAAAGGAAGATTTCTAGGCCCAGATGTTATTCCTATTGGGCTTTTATGTTCCTCTTGGAATTGGTTGTGTAACTTGTTTTCCCAGATGATGCTGCCATCACCTCTGCCTAATTCAATTTGAACTTGGCCATGATTATGCTTATTTTGAAATAAGGTAAGTAACCTTCTGATTGATCAAACTCCCAAACAGATTTCTCTGTCAAACTTTTACCCGAATATTACTGACAAATCTTCTTCTCTGCCACTTACAGACTGTCGTTCAAAAAATAATACACCCAGATCAGACTGTTTTCTTTTTATCCTGTCATCCTGAAGACAATATGTGCCACCTCCTTGATGTTATTAACACTACACATTAGTCCTTCCCAATAATGCTGTACATCTATATAGATAGATCGATGGATAGATAGATAATAGAAGCAACTTTTATTAATACAAATTACATCATGCTTTTTCTTGATAACGCCCCCTCAGATAGACTCCCTTCCTTAATTAGATTAGTTCTTGCAAGGCTGTGTCTTTTTGTAAAATTAACTGTTTCAGAGCTGCCCTTCTCTTGTTAAATAGCATTTGTCAGCAGTCCTTTGTTCCTTCATCAAGAGAGTTGGCAAGATTATTTAAATACCTTGGCATTTATGTTTTTAACTTACTGCAGTAGTTTGTGTTGGAAAGAATAACCAATGCAAAAATACACCAGGTTAGCTATAATTGTTTACCTCTTTCTTAATTTTTTTTTCAATTAAATACAAATTTGGTCACAAACAAAAAATAATCCAAAGACTTGTTGGTTATTGGAAACATCTTTTAAATGTCACTGAGAAAATCTGTGACAAAGAAAACAAAAGTGGGCTGCATATGTGACTATAGACCAATAGCACTTACTCCCACTGTAGTGAAATGCTTTGGAAAACTGGTTATGGCACACAGATTAAGCATAATAGAAGAAATTGTTACGACCACGAGCAGTTTGCTTATCACCTCAAAAGGTCCAAAGAAGGTGTCATGTTCCTTGCATTTTGTACCATCCTGGTATATACATGGATAATAAAAAACACTATATTAAAATACTGTTTATCAATTATGGCTCATTATTTAACATTATCTTACCCTTCAATCCTGAGCATCGAATTCCTCGATTTAGAACTTAGCACCATTCTGGATTTTGACTTTCAAATCTCATAATTGGCAGACCTGAGCATGCACAGAATAACTGTATTATTAACACTTAGCCCAGGCTAAACACAGCTTCCTCCACATGATTAAATTTGCAGATGTCAACCAGTGGCACCTGTTCATTTAGGGCAAGTGGGGCACTGCACCACATCTCCCAGCGGATGGCGCTGTTGCACAAAAATGTATACTCATCTCAATGATTTAACATATTGTTAAACTCTATAGCAAATTCAGCTTGCTCATAAGAATTTTTTTCCAGTTTCCCATGATCAAGTACATTTCTTACCTGAAAAATGTTTCTTTTCAGAGTATGTGAAATTTTCTTTGTGATTAGCTACATCAAGGATACTCAACTCAGTGGCTGCAGGTTTTTGCTTTAACTAAATTTTTAATTAGAACCCATTTATTTACTACTAAAGCAATATGTTTTTTGAGCTTAGTTTTATTTGAATTGTTTGTTATGATTCAGAACCCTTTTCTATTTTAGTTTTAAACTGTTTAATTAGGTTTTCATTTTTGCTGAGGTGCAAATGATAAAAGAACCAACAGCTCTCCATCTAACGTGCTTCCATTTAACCCTGTGTATGCCTGACTGCATTGTGCAAACTGTGAAGTTACCTTAACGCTTCAGCATTCCAAGACATTTTGGACAACTCAATGCTTCCAACTTTGTGGAAACAGTTGGGGAAAGGCCCTTTTCAATTCCACAATGACTGTGCCCCAGTGCACAAAACAAGGTCCATAAGACATTGTTGGATGAGTTCCGCGTGGAAGAACTTGAGTGGTCCGCACAGAGCCCTGACTTCAACCCCATCGAACACCTTTGGGATGAACTAGAACGGAGATCGCGAGCCAGGCCTTCTCATCCAACATCAGTGCCTGACCTCATACTGTAAATGTTCTACAGAATTAATGAGCACTAATTCCCACAAAACACTCCAAAATCTTGTGGAAGCCTTCCAAGAAGAGTGAACCAACTCCATATTAATGTCTATGTATTTAAATGCAATGTCATTAAAGTCCCTTTTGGTGTAATGGTCAGGTGCCCCCATAATTTTGTCCATATAGTATATTTTGGATTAGTCATTATTATTGTTATGTTGATTACTTATGTACAATACAATTTATCACGTTGCCTATTTAGCAAAAATGGAAAAATATGAGCATTCATTTGCGATCAGTGTTGTATTTCATGTTCAGGTATCTGTAATACTTTTTATTTAGTGATTGTATTACAGTACAGCCAGGGCCAAAAGTTTTGAGAATGACACAAAAATTAATGTTCACAAAGTTTGTTACCTCAGTTTTTATGATGGCAATTTGAGTATACTGTACTCCAGAATGTTATGAACTTCAATCAGATGAATTGCAATTAATTGCAAAGTCCCTCTTTGCCATGAAAATGAACTTAATCCCAAAAAACCCATTTCTACTGCTGTTGTGAAGGGAGCCCAATAAAGTCCAGCAAGTGCCAGGACCGTCTTCTAAAGTTAATCCAACTGCGGGATCGGGGCAACACCAGTGCAGAACTTGCTCAGGAATGGCAGCAGGCAGGCGTGAGTGCATCTGCACGCACAGTGATGCAAAGGCTTTTGGAGGATGGCCTGGTGTCAAGAAGGGCAGCAAAGAAGCCACTTCTCTCCAAGAAAAACAGACAGACTGATATTGAGAAAAACGTACAGGGAATTGACTGCTGAGGACTGGGGTAAAGTCATTTTCTGTGATGAATCCCTTTTCCAATTGTTTGGGGCACCCGGAAAAAAGATTGTCCAGAGAAGAAAAGGTGAGCACTACCATCAGTCCTGTATCATGCTAACAGTAAAGCATCCTGAAACCATTCCTGTGTGGGGTTGCTTCTCATCCAAGAGAGTGGGCTCTCTCACAATTTTGCCTAACAACACAGCCATGAATAAAGAATGGTACCAAAACATCCTCTGAGAGCAACTTCTCCCAACCATCCAAGAACAGTTTGGTGACAAACAATACCTTTTCCAGCATGATGAAGCATCATGCCATAAGGCAAAAGTGATAACTAAGTGGCTCAGGGAACAAAACATCAAAATTTTAGGTCCATGGCCAGGAAACTCCCCAAACCTTAATTCTATTGAGAACTTGTGGTCAATCTTCAACAGGTGGGTGGACAAGCAAAAACCCCCAAATTCTGACAAATTCCAAGCATTGATTATGCAAGAATGGGCAGCCATCAGTCAGGATTTGTCCCAGAAGTTGATTGACAGCATGCCAGGGCGAATTGCAGAGGTCTTGAAAAAGAAGGGCCAACACTTCAAATATTGACTCTTTGCATAAGCCTAATGTAATTGTCAATAAAAGCCTTTGAAACTTGTAAATTCTTGTAATTATACTTCAGTATACCATTGAAACATCTGACAAAAAGATCTAAAAACACTGAAGCAGCAAACTTTGTGAAAACCAGTATTTCTGTCATTCTCAAAACTTTTGGCCACGACTGTATATGCTAGCTCACATCCTCACTTTTGCTGGCTGCCTAATACATTGTGAAACATAGTGTGTCTCTCACTGCCACACATGAGGATTGTTGTAGGCCGTCTTCTTCATTGGCTGCCCTCCAACACCGCTGGTGCTGCTCTGATGTTTTATAGTTCTTTCCATACAGCTCCAATTATCTTTTTTTTTTTTTTCCTTGACATTTCCACTGCCTGCACATCTCTCTGACTCCACCTTGCACTACTCACTTGGGATCAGAGGTAACATGATTTAACTTTCTCAGCGTCAGTGGGGCAATCCAGCCAGCATTCATCTCAAGGGTTTTTGGCAGCCACATATCCAGACCAGTAGATTTAGGCAGAAGAGCAAGTCTGCTGTTTAAGTGCTTGATCACCTCTCTCTGTCTCTGTCTCTCACACACACACACAAACACACTGCGTATGGCCTTTCAGATTGGTTTCATCTCAGAGTGTCTCTCTCCCTGGTTTGTAAGGCCCCACCAGAACTTTAACCGAAATATGCCACTGATTACATCATAGTTATAAGCCTGATCACCAATAATATACCTCAGCCATCATGAGGCAGGAGATAGGCCATACACCAGTATGTTTAAGTGTAGATACTCAGGAGGTGGCCAAAAGCTTTAAATTCCTTGGAATCACTGTCATTGATGACCTGAACGGTTGGCAACATCTTGGTTATTGTCAGCTGGGTTCTTCTTTCGCAGGTCTTGAACAACATTTTTTAAAATTTACTTTCATTATGTTTCTTTCAGCCTGATTTGTCTTAGGCTAGTTTGTCGGCTAGAGTGTGCACTTTAATGGGTCACATGTACATAGAATGTCACTTCTTAGGAAACATTCCTTTTATTTGTAAATTATATGTTATTGAATTGTGAAAACTGATACAGAAAATTGCTACAGTTTATACAGTATTGCTTTAACGTTCTACAGAGTAAAGACCTACTAGTGACTATTCTAATGTATGCCTACCTCTTACAGAGGCACAGTTACTTTTTTGCTAGTCAAATTTCTTATTTGGTGTAATGTGATGGTTGGTTGGGATTTTCAGTGGTGTGTGAGGGGTGAATGACGAATCACTTACCATTATTTCTTTGCATACTGTTAACAGTTAATTTAAATAGGCCCAGCTTCAGTAAAGAGTAGAGATCTAGAGGTCAGATGGATTTGAAGCAGAACTGTTGTATAGCAATTTTAGAAGATAATATGAAGCTAAAAAGATCCTTTTTGCAAAAAAATAAAAATTTCCTTTGAATAAAATCATCTACTCAAGAGTCATGTTTACTGATTAACAACCCTGATGCTCTTCATGTGCTCATAAACTGCACCTGTTAATTGACCTTTTACTTGCTGAAGTGTCTCAAATACGCACACATATTTCACCTTAAAATGTTCTTACTCTTGAGAAAGCAGTTTAAGCAATTTATTTGTGAGTAATGTACTGTCATGGACAAAAGCATTGTGAAATCTATCTATCTATCTATCTATCTATCTATCTATCTATCTATCTATCTATCTATCTGTCTATCTATCTATCTGTCTATCTGTCTGTCTGTCTGTCTGTCTGTCTGTATCCAGCTTGAGTAATTTGGGATTTTTTTTCATGGATATTTTGTCATTATTTGCTACAGATTGGTTCTCATCTAAGCTCATTTTAACTGGAGTTCTATGATCTCTGTTCACCATTAAAACATGGGGTAACATTTTTTTCAGCATTCACTGCAAACAATGCTGGATAAGTAATAGGTTCAAAAATGATTTGATTTTTGGGTGGAGTGTTCCAGAAGTCAAGTACTAAATGGCAATATCTTAAATGCAGCATAGCTGTCCTTATATTTGACTATGTTCAGCTAGCATAAAAATGGCTGCAAAGAAAGTGAGATTTTCAGACAGAACTTTACCCTTTATGCCCTTTGCTTTTTATT
This sequence comes from Polypterus bichir lapradei, assembly GCA_026402145.1. NCBI lineage: Eukaryota > Metazoa > Chordata > Cladistia > Polypteriformes > Polypteridae > Polypterus > Polypterus bichir. The sequence continues at coordinate 67,915,909 of JANRMT010062807.1, forward strand.
AATGACACGTTTATAATGTAAGTCTCAAAACAGCTTAGTCTAAATCAGGGTGGCATGGGACCATATCCAGAGCATCAGGGTGCCAGTCTGTCACAGTGGCCACTCATTTGCACACCCATGTTTACACTTTTACAAGGCCAATGTAGAATTGGCATTTCTGATCACCTGCACATCTTTGGTGATGTCATAGTTCATGGGGAGAACATACAGATTCCACATATACAATACCCAGGCACAGGATTCAAACCCAGAAGGCTAGATACAGAAAGTGCCCAGCAATTTTATCTTTAATTTCATGACTGTCGTTATTTTATTTATTTTTGGGTTGAATGGAAATGAATGTTTCATTGTGCCTATAAAATATACCAAACAAGACTAAACCTGAAGTGACTGATTTTCCTATAATTACTTTGCAAATAACTGAGCAACAAGTAATACTTAACATTGCTATTTATACAAGCACATAGCTGCCTAAATTCTGTACATTTTTCATGAAGCAACATGTTACCATTGACCACTTAGGTTGATTCATTATACTGTATAGTGTGACAGAAATTACTAATGTCCATTTGGAAAGTGCAGTGATTCATAAGGCAGCAAATAGTTTGGGTGGATAAGGGAATGTCATGTTTCCATTTTAACTCTTCTAAATGTAAAGAAAATTTTCAATTTGCATGTGACACTGCATACAAATAAAACATCTTTTTGAGATTCTTTGAAGTTAGGCCATCTGTTACACAGACAGCTGAGAGTCTCTGATGTGAAATTAATTGGTTTGGGCTGCCCTAGAAGTCCAATTTCTTGAACCTATCCAGACATGGTTAAAAAAAGATCTTTAAGTAAATCATGATTATGCGATGACTGGGGTTACGAGGAGAAAATAGTGTGTGTCCTTAACAACTAAACAGTGCTTCCTTGCAGAGAATATTATACCAAATTTAAGGGTAGATCTTTATTTTTTAATTCTTTAGTAAAGTATAGCATGTACTGAAAGTATGGTAAATTTCCTTTCTAATAAATCTTTACATATTGCCTTTTGTACTGCATGAACAATGTCAAATTCCTTAGAAAGCAGGTAATAATATTACAGTTTGAAGGTCCAATTAGCATAAATAAAAAAGATTGAAGACAGGTAGTCTAGTAAAGCTAAAAGTATGGATCTATGTTAATAGCAATGGAGCTTCACAAACAAATATTTTTAAGCAACAGTATTGAGTACTAAAATAGTTAATTGTTTGCTTTGATTTTGATTTGTGGTTGTCTGAAAATATTGGTACCCATCTTTTTTAATTTAATTAAAAGAATTCTTTGTGAATCATATTTGTTCTACTTCATAGACATAAAAGTGACATGAAAGTGTGAGGCCTCCAAAACAGGCTGCTCATTACACTGCCCAGATAAGGCTCTCTCCCAGGCACACTTAATACCTACTCCAACAGCTGGCTTCATCCTACACCAGGCCAAATGGACTTTGCCTTCAACAGTAATGCTTACAAAATGTATTCCTAACGTACCACAGGGAGGGTAACTCAGAACCTTCGCTGGGGACGAAAAGGCAAAGAATCTTTTTAAATAAAAGACATATAAAAAGGAGTAATATAGAACAAAACCTCAAAAGAGCCAAGCAAGGCAAAAACAAGTGGCCTACAAAGGCAAGTCCCAATGTGTAAAGCAAAAGACAAAAACTTTAAACAGAGCAAAAATGTCAAAAAGCCAGATATTCCAAGGAGCAATTATAAACAATAGTGGAGAACAATCCCACCACCACCACCACCACCATAAGCACATATAATGTACTGCAGACAAACTACATTACCCATCAACATTTATAGGGCCATGAGCAAAAAACAGTCATAGCTTCCCTTCAGACCTAAGGAGCAATAGTTTCAGGTTTTACTGGCCTGAGTGAAAATGAGTTCCATGGCAGAACACATTGAAAAACCCCACTTCCAAGACAAAAACGCAAACAAGATCTGGAGTTTGCCATAATGTACAGTATGTTGACAAACTAGGGTCCTTCTGAATTTCTTTTGTACAGATGAAATGAAATAAAACAAGAGCTTTTTTGTAAATCTCACCAGCTTTGTGTTCACAGTAAAAAAAAAAAAAACAAAGCTTTCAAAGAAAAGAAAACCATCTCTACTATGAAATATGGAGGAGGCTCATTGATGTTTTGAGACTGATGCTTCTTTGAACCTGTACAGGACACAATACAATCAGAAGACCATCTGGGCATTTTAAGGTTAAATGTACAGTCTAGTGTCAGAAATCTGTGTCTCAGTCACAGGTTATGTGTCCTCCAGCCTCGTAAAGACCCAAAACATACAGTATCTCAAAAAACACCCATGAATGGAGGAGAAGAAAAACACTGGCCTATTCTGAAGTGAACTTCTGTGAGTCCTGATCTAAATCCCACTGAACAACTATGGAAAGAGCTGACCAAACCACAGTTTGGAGAAGGGACCCTTCAAAACCTGGAAGAGCTAAAGAAGAGTTACACAAACGACTAGTTGAAAAGTGTAGAAATCTTATTAGGAGCTACAGAAAACACTTGATGGTAGTTACTTGTCTTCAAAGGTTGTCCTGCAAAATATTAGTTTGTTCTGCAATTATAAAGATGTTTGTTCCTGGGCAAGCAAGAGTGTTTTGCTTAGTTAGGCCTGAAAAGTTCATTACAATCACATTTTCAGATTCATTATTTTCTTTTTTCTTTTTTAGGCTCATTTTTGGCACGTTGTATCCTGCCTACTCTTCTTATAAAGCTGTGAAATCCAAAGATGTAAAGGAATATGTAAGTGGAATTGTTGCATATATGCACGTACTGTAGTAAATGAAATAACGCTTAATAACATTTCATCCTGTTTTACACAATAATATATTCTTGCTTGTTTTACAAAGCTCTTAGGTAATGTGACTACTGTGAAAGGTTCATTAAAGACTGATTGATCAAATAGCAGGAGTAAATATGCATTTTGTCTCAACACCTTCTGGTAAATTTGTCTAGTCAATATAAGAATTCAGTGAGAAGGGAGCAAAATCAGCAGCACTATACTATATTGCACATCCATACCTTTTGTGTAATTTCTAAAGCTTTGATAGCAATGTAAGTTTCATAAATGGACATCTGTGGAAAAAAAATGAATTTGGTTAGGTAATCATAATTTGAGAGTAGTATATTTGGCGTGGTGGCAATGTCAATACTTTTCTGAATTTTGGCAGTTGCATGGTAGCCCAGTGAGTAACATTGTTGCCTTGCATGAACCAAATTTTTACATACAACTGGGGGGGTGCCTTCAGTTTGAAGTCTGTATGTTCTTTCCATTTTCTTATGAATTTCCTCAGATAGTAAAAATGAATACTGTTAAATTAAAATTTTAAACTGACCTTGTGTTGCTGAGTGTGGGCTTCACACCCAGAGTTATTCCCTACCTTGCTTCTGGTATTTACTTTGATTCTCCTAAGATCCTGTACTAGATAAATGGGTTCAAAAAAAGGGGACAGATCTCTTTGTGGTGAATTAAAAGTCAATGTTGTGAACAAATATCTTAAATGCATAGAGGTTTATGTTCTGCCTAGGATTTTTGTTTTCTTATCACCTTTATTAGTAGAATCCTTATCTTTGCACTTTGGTGATTGTTGGTTTAATATTGGTTTGATTTTTCTGTAATGGATTGGCAACCTCTTCAATGGCTACCTTACCCTACTTAGCTTATGTGAATCTATTTTGTACTTTTTGTCAACTTAATAATTTAGTTAGTCATGGGAGATTATTGCTGTTTTCCATTTTTGCTTTCAGAGAATGTTCTAGTCTTTAAAACTGAATTAGGAATCTTAGAACAAAGTTTAGAGTTCTATTACAAATAAAGTGCATGGCAGACAGTATAAAGAGTGTAACATGAACCTATTATGACAATAAAACAATTATTGCTAACACTGTGTTCTGTTTTTCTGTAAATTTATAATATAGTGTATATTCAAAGTGAGATCATTCTTCCTGATTTTCTTTTTACTATCTTTAGGTAAAATGGATGATGTACTGGATAATATTTGCACTTTTCACAACTGCAGAAACCTTCACAGATATTTTCCTTTGCTGGTGAGTTTATGAGGCACATCTCGGTTCTACCTTGCCTTGCTGTTCATAGTATTTTCTTGGGAAAGATGAATATTTACTGCATTCATACCAGCAATTGTATCTTCTCCTCTTTAGTCTGTTCTAGGAGATGGATTTATGTGCAGTGTAATTCAGAAACTGCAAGTTATAGACAATAAAGACACTTGCAAGTCTGCCTTGTAATGTTTACAAATGGCTTCAGCAAAAGCAAGTCTTAAGTGTCCATTGAGAATAACATTGATTCCGCTTTAGTTCATCTTTCAAACCTCTTGTCTTTGTTCATAGACTGCCTTTTGGAAAATTTTAATGAATATCTACTGTACAATTGAAGTCAGATGTTTACATACATTTAGGGTGAATTCTTTAAAACTCACTTTATAACCCCTCCACAGATTTTATACTAACAAACTATAAATTTGGCATATCATTTAAGAGATATATTTTGTGCAGGGCAAAAGTATTTTTTCTAATAGTGTTTACAGAAAGATTATTTAACTTTTTCTTGACTACATCACAATTCCAGGACATCACAAGTTTACATACACTTTGTTAAATATGCCTGTAAACACCTTAGAAAATTCCAGAAAATTATTTCAAGTCTTCAGGCAATTTGACAATTAGTGGCTGATAGCCAATTAGCCTAATTGGAGTTAACATGTGGATGTACAGTATGTTAAGGCCTACCGTCAAATTCACTGCCTCTTTGCTTCACATAATGGGAAAATCAAAAGAAATCAGCCAAGACCACAAAATCAAAATTGTGGACCTCCACAAATCTGCTTAATCCTTGGGAACATCCTGGTTCATCATTGGGAACAATTTCCAAATACCTGAAGGTTCCACATTCATCTGTACAAACAGTAATAAACAAGTATAAACAGATGAGCCCATACAGCCGTCATAACGCTGAGGAAGGAGACACATTTTTTCTCCTAGAGAAAAACGAACATATCAAATCAATCCCACAACAACAGCAAAGGACCTTGTGAAGTTACTGGATGAAACAGGTAGGTAAGTATCTTTACCCACAGTAAACTGAGTCCAATATCGACATAACCTGAAAGGCTGCTCAGTGAGGAAAAAGTCACTGCTCCAATGCCAGACTGCAGTTTGCAGTGGCGCATGGGAACAAAGATCTTGCCTTCTGGAGAAATGTCCACTGGTCTGATGAATCCATGTTCGTATTGTTTGGTCATATTGACCATCGTTACGTTTGGAGGAAAAAGGGTGAGGCTTGCAAGCCAAAGAACACCATCCCAACAATCAACCATGGGGGTGGGAGCTTCATGTTGTGGGGGTGTTTTGCTGCTGGAAGGACCGGTCCACTTCACAAAACAGATGGCACCATGTAGATATATTGCAGCAAAATCTCAAGTGCTCAGCAAGGAAGTTGAAGCTAAGTCGCAAATGGGTGTTCCAAATGGACAATGACCCCAAGCATACCTCCAAAGCTGTGGGAAAATGACTTATGGACAACAAGGTCAAGGTATTGGAGTGGGCATCACAAAGCCCTGACCTCAATCTGAAAATTTGTGGGCAGAAATGAAAATGTTAAGCAAGGAGGCCTACGAACCTGTCCCAGTTATCCCAGTTCTGTCACGAGGAATGGGACAAAATTCCAAAAACTTATTGTAAGAAGCTTGTGGAAGGCAACCCAAAACATTTGGCTCAGGTTAAACAATTTAAAGGCAATGCTACCAACTATTAACAAAGTGTATGTAAGCTTGTGACACGCTGAAATTGTGATATATTCAAGAAAAAGTGAAATGCAAAAAGTACATGTCTTAAACGATATGCCAAATGTATGGTTTGTTAGTATAAATTCTGTAGAGGCGTTATAAAGTGAGCTTAAAAAAAATCACCCTAAGTGTATGTAAACTTCTGACTTCAACTGTGTGTTTTACTATTTTTAATATGTGCTAATCTATAATTGATTAGGTATAAATACCGAATATCTCTGATCTTTAGTGGCTGTGTTCCTCAAAGTTTATTACCCAAGGCAAACTGTTCTATAGAGTGAGGGTCAGACAAAAAACAATCCATAACTGACCCTTGTCAATGTTGTAATTAAATTAAAGAGAGCCTCACCCAGAAAAAGCATATTAAGTCAGGACTTGGGAGTTATGTTCACTGGCAAAAATCTAGTAGCTAGGTGATAGCTTACTCAGGCTTGACATAAAAAAGCTATCTATGGAGAGATCAGAAGTGCAGAGTCCAGATGGATTTTTTTCAAGACTTAAGTTCTGGAATCTGCTGCAAGGAACTTTTGCCAAATGTTGTTTGGTACCTCTAATGGTTAAAACCCTAGTTCTCATTGCTAGACACCAATGGCAAAAGAACCTGTCAGGTTTGTTGGAAAGGGGCTTTACAAGCAGTGTCAGTAGAAGGGTCTCCATATTTTATTGATAGATATTAGCAAACCAAAAAGGTGGCAGATGTGGCATTTGATGTTTCTGTGTGGGTGGGGTTTGGCAAGATCATGTAGTACAAGTTTTGGATCACCTCAGAGTTTTTGGAAAACCATTGTGTAACTCCAGTCAAGTAGGTGAAATGTTGCTCAGGCTGTTCTCAGCAAGGGTGGGACCATATTGACTGCAAAACAGGGTGTCATCAAGGGGTGGAAAGCATTTTGATAAAATAATATATTTTGTGAATATCATCCACTCAGGGAAGTAATGCTAGAAACATTATGAGGTGATTAAAAAGCTCTGTATTTTCCTTTTACCACAAATGTTTCTTATCTTGGTCCTCCCTTATTGCTATCAAGTGGATATTATTCTCTCAATGTATTATTACCACAAAATCAACAGTTGCCTTTTGGTGGAAATTCATAGATTCTCTGACTTTTAAACTCTAGAAAACATCTTTTTTAGTTTAGTTCTGCTTGAAGTTTAGGTGGCTTGGTCAACTGATCATCTGATCCCAACAACTAGAAGTGGAAGTTTATAATGTGATTGCTCCAAAGTTGGAATGTAGGTATGGGAAGGGCACTGTTCTTTCTGGTTGCATAAGCTCAATGAAAATGTGATTAAAAAAACAGCTCTATAGTGAAAGAGTGTCATTGGTGGATGAGATCCAACTAGAAACAATGAAAGCACTGAATATTGTGAGTGTGCTTTTGCGAACTAGAATGGGCCAATCCCCATTTTCCAATAGGAGAACAAGAGGATGTGCTCCTGATACCAAGGAACCACACTCTTCAGTATCCATTAGAAAGCCTCCTTTGGGATACAAGAGCTTAGACTTATGAAGTATTTAAACCTCAGAAGGAGCATTGTGAGTTCAATCCTAGTTGTGAAACAATAGACCACTTCTTTATCTTTCCATGTATACTTGAAGGGTCATGGGATTTTGCTAGTCATGTGCTTTGTGGATTTGGGAAAGAGAAAAAGATTAATGGGTATTTATCCCTTGGAAGATGCTACAAGAATATGTGGTTTTGTGGCCTTTTTTCTTGTGACATTTAGTCCTTGTACTTGCAGTGTGACTTACTTTTGCAAATTTGTTTTTAGTGGAGACAATTCAATATAGGCGTTGGATGCCACCAACGGTTCACTTTGTCTCCTCTCCTGATTTTCACTGAGCAGATATCAAGGGCCTGCTAAAGTTTGGAAGGTATCCGGTTAAGAAATCTAACGGCTAGATCTCTGCATTTTGCAAATGTTGTTTTTCTTTTAGCTTCATGGACGTTTGCCAGTTGTCCTTGTACTTAGAAAATGCACATGACCATCTATCCTGTGATATTTTGTGCAAGGTACCGCAAGATTTATGTGGTTCTGGAGCCTCTGTTGATGGCCATTCAGTCCTTGTATTTATGGAGCAAAAGTTGTTTTTGCATATGTGATATCAAGACACCCGAGACTTGAAGAGTGTTCAGTTTGATAATCTATGGGGAGCACGTATACTGTTTGAGGATGTTGTTGCCCAGTTGACTTCTTTGACCTGTGATCTCCAGTGCACATAGGAATAGCTTGCAGCTGAGTGTATTGCGTCTAGGGTGAGAATTGGCACAATCGGTGACTTATTCCCTGCAAGTAAGAGATGAGCAGCTGCTCTATGTGGAGGAGTATAAATACCTAAGGGTCTTGTTCACAAATTAAGGTAGATGTGATCATGAGATTGCTCAAAATTAATGCAGGAACAGCAAAAGGTTTATGATAATTACATAAAAAGTGAGAGTTAAGTCCACATGTAAATCTTTTATTGTACCAGTGAGTCTGCATTCTCACCTATGGTCACAAGCTCTGCATAATGACTGAAGGAATGAGATCATAAGTTCAACAAGCTGAAATCAGGTTTCTGTGCAGTTTTTCTGGGCTCGCTGTCTTGATGGGATGAACAAGCTCAGCGATGTGGGAGGATATCATCGTAAAACCACTGCATTTCTGGCTTTAAAGAAGTCAGCTGAGACTGTTTGACCATGTGATTTGTTCAGTGCCTTTTTGTTGTTTAGATTTGATAATCTTTTTCATATGGTGTTTTCCATTTGGTATTTTAGCATGAAGTCATTGCAAGCTCAAGCTTCCTTTAATGCACTGTCATTGGTGAGAGGAGGCTTATGTTATGCTGTGACTCTATGCTCTCATATTCCAGAATTTAACAAATGTTTATAAAATCTAGAAGTTCATGTGATACAGTTAATCAGGTGCCTGATACACGGTAACAAATGTGAGAAAGTAGGACTTTAGCTGGCTGTTTACTAATTACTTAGTATTTTAATTTATCTTGGCTCAGATTTACAAAATCAAGTTAATGGAGATGTCTGGTGCTGTGTAGACTCCATTGCCTCATGTTTAAGTGAAGAATTTTGCTAGCAGCGGAGCAGACTTGTGTTTGCCATGTGGTCCTTCATTTGTGTCCAGGGTATGATGTTATCTTCTTTGCTTTGCCCATTACAGCTTTATAGGAAAGGTCATGATTCTGCCTAGTGCTGAAATTATCTTTTTGAATTAAGACTTCTTCCAGATGGGCTTAGTCACTACAGGTGTTTTCTGACAATATCAACAATAACAAATATATATACAGTATTCTAAAAAAAAGATGTTGAACAAATATTCTCTAGAAGACATGGAAACTGTCAAACTACTGCAGATCTATAGTATTTAACGGGAATAATTTACAGATTTTACACAGTTGCTGGGCACAGAATTTATAACAGCAACAGAAATATTCACATTTTTTGTATAACAATCATGATAATGTATATATTGTATTACTGTACCTGAAGTTAAGCAACTTATCAAGCACCTCATAATAAGATTATATAAAAATAATAAAAAAAATAGTAATAGCAATAACAAAAAAAGTAACCAAAACAACACAAAAAGTAACACCATAAATATGTAAAGCAAATCTGTAGCCTAGAATAACTGTCACAATGTAAATGATTCATATTTTTTCTTTTTGTTGATGTCCATTTTCCTTTTAATAGCTGTTAACTTATTTAAATGCTATTCACTGAACAAGAGTGCAGCATGACTTTTCTGGGTTAATGCATCAGCATCACCAAAGATTTGGACTCCTAGAAATAAATAGGCTATGGAGGATGGTAAATATAGTGGAAAAGACTGACATCACCATGATTAGTGGAACTTTCACATTTCTGCCATATACATCTTGCAAGAATTGGGAATGGTTAGTTGAACCACACAACTTTGATTTATGTAACAATGGTGTAAAGCAGTGGGGATGGTTCCACATTTCTTAATTTATGGCATTGATTGGCTTATTCATTTTTGGGGACTTGAAATTGAATAAATTTAATAAAACATTTCCTGCAAAAGTGTAGTTTTATCTTCAAAATAGTTTATTCTGTCAAAAGCGTATGTTCCATAATAATTTGCACCTTTGAAAAATACTATACATAAACCAAAGGAATTTTGGTTACCCACAGTAAAATATGGTGGTGGCTCTTTGATGGTTTAGAGCTATCTTGAAGACCCAAGAATTTAAATGAGTGAAATGTTCTGCATGGTAGAGTGGTCCATAAATGTTCTCCAACCTTGTTAAACTCTCCTCCGAATACTGGGGGTGCCAATATTTTTGGAATTTTCATTTTTATGAAAATGTGTGTTACTAAAGGAAAACTTAATTTTGTTCCAAAAATCAGTTTGACAATGAAGACATAAGACTTTTGTTTAATTTGTTTAAGCTCAAAATATTACTCATTGCATGTGTAGTTCTTTTTATATATGAACACATTTCATAAGACAATCAGTTAATCAGGTGTATCAGAATTGCTATGTAACTAAGTGCTTCTATTTGTTGTTGTTGATGTTGTTGTTGTGTTTTTTTAACATTGTGTGCCCATCAGCACATAACTTTACTTGCCTGGGTTCCAGTTGGAAAACAAATGTTTTATGTGTAAACACAAAACTGTGTATGTATGCTTTACTCCAAACATCTTGGTGACCTGTGACTGTTACAATACAAATTTAAACACTGTGAATGACATATATTGGTATACTATCTGTGTTTTTTTATAAGACAATGGGCCTTAGTTATACAGTAGTGCTATCAATTAATTATTAATGAGTGCTTTTCTATATGGAGTATTTTTTTTGTGAACAAGAGGTAATATAATTGGAGGGCATTGTGTTGTAGTGGTCAAGGCTTTGGACCTAGGACTTCAAACTCTGAGGTAGTTGCTTCAAATCCTGCTACTGACACTTTGTGATCATGAGTAAGTCACTTTATTTGCCTATGCTCCAACTGGAAAAACAAAAGAAATGTAACTAGTTGTATCTCAACTGTTTAAGTCAACTTGGATAAAGACATCAGTCATAAGTAATAAGTAACAGTAATAAGTATTAATAATATTATTATGTCACTGAAGCTGATTACTCTTGAATGTGCTATAAATAATTGTCCTTAAGTAAAATGTTCCTGCTTTAGATCAATTCCTGCTTTTCCTAGTGACTTAGCTTTTGTTGATGGTCATTGCAAAACACAATTTTATAGGAAAGTTTATTCTTTTAATTGAAATGGGTAATCTGTAGGAATGAAGTGAAATTTGAGTATATTATTATCATTATTAGTTGTTTACAATTTTCATTTGGTAATGCCATTCACTCAAGTACAGTATTTTTTTTCATGTTTTTCATCAGTTTTTTGTATTCCCCCTTTAAAATCTGCAGATTTGAATGTATATGCAGAGCAGTAATTGAAGTGGATATTCATTAAGTGCCAGTACCCTATGTGTTACACTAATGTATTAACATGAAAGCAAAGAGTGTGGAATAGTTCTTCATTCAGACACCAATATCTAATGCTGGGCTTACACTATGCAGTTTTGGTATGATATAAAGCCTGATTTTCAGGCACTGACTGATATTCTGAGTCAGCCCGAATTTCAGCTTCATCAGCCATTGTTTCACATTGAGTACAAGAGTGGTTGTGATGCTGATTGCCTCTTACAATTAGGCTGTCATATGATTAGAAGAATTTATGTCATGTCAGAAATTCCAGTCAGCTGTCTTTGAGTGTGAGCAGTCTTGCAACCCAATTTTCTTATGTCGCTATCAAACATTTGTATATTGAATTGAGTATTGCCATTGTTATGTTCACATTTTTGATTTAAAAAGTCAAAATATTATATAGCAACGCACATACAACTAAATGGCCAATGGAAAAAAAGCATCTTAAAAAAACTTTACAGGAAAATCCCAAATTAAACATACATAATGGTAAATTACATAGGGTATGAACCTGTAATCCTCTCTCTCAAAATACACAGACCATATTGTCTGTGCCTCAACCATCTGCGTGTCTAGTTACACCTTTTTCTTTTCTTTGTATATTCAGAGCCCAGTACAGCAAGAGTCAAGCTTGTGGCCAACGTTGTTTGTTGAATGGGTGAAACTAGTGAATGGTGGAAGAGTGGTATTATTCTGGTGCCTTATATTTTGTAATAGATGTCAGGGCATTCTTCTACAGAGTTTTTTATTAAACATTTACTTACTGAGCATTGCTTTACCATAGTGATCAAAAAGTTTTAATGTTGAAATTCAAGAGCGTATTCCACAGTGAAAACTTTGCAAGTGGCAAAAGATTACCTATCAAATATGTGACGTTTTCAAGGATTTGAGGTTTTTGGAGTACGTTTCTTATTTCAGAACTAAGTCATTATTGATGCCAAAGACTTTACAATCAATTATCATTCTATCATTGAATTTCTAACTCTATTGCACAGTGTTGCTTTGGAGGCTGATTGTCACATACTTAATATGTACCAAGACACCCTTGAAGGGATGGGCTGCAGAATTCCAGTGTGGCCCGATGTCTTTGTAAGTTAACCCAAGGTTTGGCTAGCCTTTGACATTGACAAGAGAAGAAAATGTTACCACAGTGGTTCAAGTTGTAATGGGGAATCAAAGAGTGATGTTGTGTTAGTTAATATAGGAATTAGTGCAGGGTCATTTGAATCCATTAATCATTAGTAAGTAATGTGCACATTGGCTGCCCTGAACATTGACTTATGAAACGAAGCACAGTTTTAAGGAGAGTTCAAAATTAATGAATTCAGACTGGGAGAATTTTAAGAAGCATGTTATAATTTGGGATGAAACTTGGTTACATCACTATGACCCAAAGCGCAAACAGTGATCAAAACATAAGAAGAATGGTGATTAACCATCAGCAAACAACTTCAAGGTTCAGGTCACTGCTGGCCAGATCATGTGCACAATTTGTTATGATGGTGACGGTGTAGTGTAGTATTAATTATTTCCCTTCGGTGGCTGTCATAATGTTCAATATTATGTTGATTTGCTTGGGTATTTACAGCAATCAGTAAGGGAAGAACACCGAGGAAAGTTGTCTACAGTCTCCCTTCTTCTTCATGGCAATACCTCTTCTCACATTGCATGGATTTCAAAGGGTGGCCTGTGAAACTGTGAATTTAAAGAGATACCTCAACCATCTTGTTCAAGGGGTGTGGGGGGTAGGCTTTTGAGGGGTTAGGATAATAATAATATATAAACAGTCCTGGTACTTCCTGTTTTGCTGTTTGGTTGCGAGACAAGGACACTATCCAGTGACCTGAGATGAAGACTGGACTCCTTCGGTACTGTGTCACTTTGGAGAATCCTTGGGTACCGCTGGTTTGACTTTGTGTCAAACAAGTGATTGCTCATGGAGTCCTGAATGAGGCACATTACCTGCATTGTTAGGGAGTATCAGTTCTAGCAGTACGGCCACATAGAGGGATTGTCCAAGGATGATCTGGCACACTGGATCCTCATTGTTGATGACCCAAGTGGCTGGACCAGGCCATGGGGATGCCCATGTAACACCTGGCTGCAGCAGATAGATGGTCATTTCTGAAGGGTGGGACTAGACCAAGTGTATGCCTGGGGGATTACCAGCCGGGATCCTGAGCTCTTTTGTTGTTGGGGTGGCTGTGGCAATGTGCTGTACCACTTTATGCTCCCCAGCCTGACCTAACCTGTAATGTTCTTTAAAATCGCATCCCAAAAAAGAGCAGTGAAAGAGTGAACATCTCATTAAACTCATTATTGCAGAAACATATTTCATCCTAGAGGAAAAGAGTGGAACAAAGATAGAAGAGAGTGACAAGAGAGTTTAGAGTGCAGAGGGATACCACAAGACCAGAAAACTGACCTAAGTTTGAGATGGAAGAAAAAGGAGGAGATCATAAATCCTGGACCTAATTGAGTAGACTGTTCTGAACCCAGAGTTGTAATAAATATTTATATACTTAAAGTATTATGATTCCAAACTGCACCCAGGTGGCAAAAGGATTGCATACTTAATGAGTGGTAGAACAGAGTGATGAGAAAGGGAATATGGGAAAGTAAGCTTTAACAGAGGCCTAAGTATTTTCTCTAAATTATGGAATTAAAGGTCAAGATGTGAGTGAGTTTTTGATACTGCTAAAAATGCAACCGTAATTTGATGTAATGTAATTTACAGTAATGTTAATTTTAAATTAATAAGTTAAGGATATGTGAAAGATCAGAATGGGACTGAATAAGATGTCACAGGCATACAGAGACATTTTATAGTAGGTGTCACCTAAGATAATAGGCAAGATTATATCCCAAGTTATATATTGCAACATATAGAGGCTCATGGGAAAGGTTGAAAAGGAGGGGAGAAAGTTGGCATCCCCCACTGGTGTCTTTAAGGATCTGGAAGGGTCATGATATTACAAAGTTGTTGACATTAATGGCAGAACTGGATAAGCATAGCTGTTATCTTACTGATGTAACATTCATCAAAGCAATCTGATGTGTGACCTGGCTGAGAAAATTCCATTTAATTTGGTCAAAAGTTTTTTCAGCATCAAGGGAAGCAAAGCTGGTGCTCGTGGAGGATTAGGTACAGAATTAACAACATGAAAAAGATGCCTGTTTTATCTGCCACCTAGTAAGTGTGAATAAATAAAGCCTGTCTGATCTGGGTGAATTAATTTAGAAACTACTAGTTGGAAGTGATTTGCCAGACACTTTGCCAGTAGTTTTGTATCCAAATTTCTTTAAAGAAATTGAATTTTAGCTTGAACAATCAATATACTGTACAGTAGTCTTTTCCTACGTTTAGCTGCTAGTGAGGCAGTTAGTTACATTTAGCATCAAATCTTTTTGATCACCCTTTGTACTAGTATAAATGCTACCTCTGAGCTAACAACATTAATAAGGGGGGTTGGCATAAAAGTGTTAAACCAGTTGGCTCCCATTTATAGCAAGTTAATAAAATTCTTTGCCTAAAGGTGTTTTAGGATTAATCTCTATGACAGCAACACTCAATAAGATAGGCAGATACAAACTAATCACTTTGCATGTCAAACAACAATATAAATTTATAATAATAATACATGTTTACTTGGGAAGGTGTCCTAAATAAAGTATCTACCCATTTTTAATTTAAATTAGACTTACTTTCCTGGGACTGTAAAAAATAAAAAATACCTAAGTAATACCATGATAGGTGTAGTAAAGTTTTAAAAGTAACCTGTGACTTATCTGAACAGTGGAACTAGAAACCACAGGTTTGAGGTTTGCTTAATGCTATTTCAGCACGTGACCTTAAGATACTTATTGTATTTGTCCCTGCTAATGTGCTAGAGTACATGAAGAGTATTTTTGGATGGAGTCCATAATAAATAGCAGTATTTAAAGAAATAGTTATATTTGATAATATTTGAATTTAAATGAACCATAGTATATGTATGCTTTTTGTCTTCATAGGATTCCATTTTACTATGAACTTAAAATTGCCTTTGTGGTCTGGCTGCTATCTCCGTACACAAAAGGTTCCAGTGTTCTCTACAGGAAGTTTGTTCATCCTACTCTTTCATCTAAAGAAAAGGTAGTCTGCATTGTATTCCCATTCCTTGACCTTTTAATCTAATGTTACTGATTTGATAGTTTATTTTGTAATTTTCTGTATTGATATATTTTTGTCCTGTCCTTTGAATTTTTTAGCTATTTCTGGTGTATGTACTCATTTCTGATGCCGTAAATAGTCACGTTAAATTTTCTATGTTGAAATATACACGTCTCGTGTTTTGTTCCAGGAGAATACAGTACTTTTGAAAACATCAAAACTGTACTCCTCCTTTACATAAAATGACCATTAAATTTAAGTCCACAAAAACCAAACTCAGAATGAACATGTTGCACCCTTCTTATGTAAAATTCATGTATACAACTGAAATATAAGATTTACATCTAGTGTTAAAGCACACAACTATTTGAAGCCATAATACAGTAGGTTGATTTCATAACAGTTTGATTTTTGTAATGATGTCTGTGATGTTTTATGGATTTAAATATTCTCTACAAACGTATTTTAGTGCATTGTTATATGGACCTTTATAGATTAGTTTTTAAGTAATGACATTACTAAACATAAAATCAATGAGTGCATTTTATACATAATTAAAAGTGTTACCATTATTTACTTTACATTTAAAGCTTCCTGAAGATACAAGCTGCACTTAATTGTCTTAATGAAATTTAATGTCTCGTTTTTGTGTTTTTTAGGAAATAGATGATTATCTTTCTCATGCAAAAGACAAAAGCTATGATGCCCTTGTACACTTTGGAAGGAGAGGCCTAAACGTAGCAGCTACAGCAGCTGTAACAGCTGCTGCAAAGGTATACCTACAACCATGTGGCAGTATTCAAATTAGATAAGATTAATTCTTGTGTTAAATTGTCAGCAGAGTAAATTGTTTCATCATAGTAATCATACAGATACGAATTTTGAAAAGTGTAATAAAAATTCAGTTTTTAATCAGGAAAAGAAAAAAATTTTAAACCTTCAGAGCATTGCACATCCTTCAGTGTTTAATCAGGAAAAGAAAAACATTTTAAGTGTAAACCTTCAGAGCATTGTACATCTACAGTAAGTTATATTTTCTAAGTGTAAAATATTTAATTTTCTGTGTGAACCTGTACTACTTAATTAGCAATATATAAATGAGCCCTTAAACTGTGTTTGAGTTCAGCTTTGTTTCATTAATACTGTATATTATATCGATGCCATAGAAAAGCAGTAGTATATTGCCATTATCCAAAGGATGCTGATTTATGTTTACTGTGGATAGAGAAAACTGAACAAAGAGTGTTTGCCAAATAATATGCAGTAAGCTTGAGTTTGTTTAGCTTTAAACAATGCTTAAAACCTTAGTGTTTGACAGTACACAGGATGCTTCTTACATACATACAGTATGTTAACAAGCTTGTGTAATAAAACTGGGTCAGTGCTGCCTTTCTTAGCAAGGAATATATATATCTTAAATGCAGCACAGGCTTTCATCATAACTTAATAAAATGGTTCAAACATTAAGTTTATGTAAGCGTTAGACACAGAATACAAAAAGATGGTTAGATATATGGTTAATGACTGGCTGTTATGAGGGAAGAATCAAATTATTGTTAGTCAAACAGTCACAGTCTTATTTTATTCAGTAGTATCATTTTCATGCACCATCAAAAAAGCTGAAAGGATTACAATACAAAGTCATGATTAGGATAACATTAATACTGTAGTATCTGTGTCAGCATGACTTTAATCTGAATGCTGCATGGTAGGTGAAGTCACAAACAAAAAGTTTCTGTTTTATATTCTATTTTTTATTATTTTTATTTTTAGCAGACACACCCTTAATATTTTAAAGCTCTGTCAAGACACACTGCAGTCCTACTGGCATCAGTGCCTGCAGCAACATTACCTAGGGATTACAGACTGACTGGCCATTGAGCAGAAAAAGATCTTTGCACATAGTGTGGGCGTTTTGAGCACTCTGAAACAGAAACATGTCAAGGTTTCATAATCCTACATCTTCACATTTTACATATATGTTACACTATTCTAAGGTGCTGTTTTAAAGTGGCAGTCTTTTGGCATTCATGTAGAATTTGATATTTTGCATACCTCTTTGCTGCAACCAGCAGACTCTCCGGATTTCTAATGGAGACGCACAGAATTGGGGTTTTTCAAACTCTGACTGGCCACCATAATAAGTACATCTGTCTAATAAAGAGATGTTCCCTGTTTTCCCTCAGAATAGCTTGAATTCCTCACAAGGTGCTAAAAGTGCAGCAAGTGTGTCCATAATTGTTAAACTCACTGTTAGTTTTTTTCTGGGACAAATCTAGGGCATTTCTATACATGTGGCATGGAATAGAATACTGATCCTCTGGGCAAGCTGGTTCAAGGAATTAAACTTCTTTAATTTTGAACAGAAGTCTACGTGGGACCTAATGCAGATGTTTATAATTCTTAAAGGTGTCATTTAAGTTGATCCAGTGGAATACTTTTGATTAGTAGTAGTACTGTGTAAATAACTACTGAGTCATGCAGTTGAAGCAGAAACCTTGACAACCTTTACAAAGTATGTAAAATATTAGGACAATAGCTATTAGCTGTATTGTCCCAATAGCTTAGTAAATGAGGCTGATGGACTGAATGGTCTCCTCTTGTTTGTCAATCCCCATATGTTCTTATTCAACTGTCATGAAAGCATGTACCTAAATAAAAACAGTGTTCAGGTATTGATTATACCACCACCAGCAGATTGGATCCATGTACTTATTTTGGGCTTCACATGTTTGGTCAGGAACCAGAATTTGTTACACCAGGCAATTTTTTTCCTAGTCCTTCAATGAATAATGTTTGCATTCCTTACTTAGTACACAAGTATCTTCTTGTTTTTTTCTGTCTTTGGTTGCCCTATCCCATTTTTGTGGTATTGTTCAACAAGCTGCACATTCTGATATGTTGTATTTTTTTTCAGTTAACTGATAAGAGACCTTCTGTTAGTCTGTTTAAATAATGTGAATCTGCCATTTTTATCGACAAGCTGTTTTTGGTCACAGAACTAATGTTAGCAAGATGTTTTAAAATGATAGCCCCCTCTCAATATTCCAATGATATTTCTGTGTGAAAACTTGCCTGATACACTTGTGCTGGTTTATCTGGCACCTACCATCATGTGGCCTTCTAAGTTTTCTATTCTTTTTTGAAGTTGTGCATTAATGGTGCATTGCTGCCTGCTTACCACTGTAAAATACATTATCTGACTGAGTAGTTAATTATACTAGAAGAGCAGGACTGCCTAATAAACTGACCACTTGGTGTATTATTTAACATGTTATACCTGAGTTTTGAAGACCTGATATAGTAAATAGATTTGCAACTGAGGAAAAGTGTATGAGGGTAAAAGTAAATGGAACTGCAAGGTCAGAAAAAGAAGGAAATGTAAACCTACTAGAGAAAAAAGGTAACAGCAGCAAAAAAAATGTTGTGGAGCCTTAAAATGAGAAAAGGGAAACTCAGTGCTTCATTGCATTGAAAGCTCAGAGGTGTGACCTAAATAAAAAAAAATGTTTTTAAATTGAACAGTCTATAGTCTTATAGTCTTCTAAATGCTGTTAACAAAGTGATAGTAATCTAATTTGTGATTTCCAGAAAATCGCAGTGAGAGTTAATAGAGTGTTCCAAATAGTTGTAAAGTCAAAGAAATGTGAATGATTGGCACGGTAGTGCTGTGTTTAGTGACTTCATATTCACTTGGTAGTCATATAACATTCTCCCCATATACAGTGCATCTGGAAAATATTCACAGCGCATCACTTTTTCCACATTTTGCTATGTTACAGCCTTATTCCAAAATAGATTAAATTCATTTTTTTCCTCAGAATTCTACACACAACACCCCATAATGACAACGTGAAAAAAGTTTACTTGAGGTTTTTGCAAATTTATTGAAAATAAAAAAACTGAGAAATCACATGTACATAAGTATTCACAGCCTTTGCTCAATACTTTGTTGATGCACCTTTGGCAGCAATTACAGCCTCAAGTCTTTTTGAATATGATGCCACAAGCTTGGCACACCTATCCTTGGCCAGTTTCGCCCATTCCTCTTTGCAGCACCTCTCAAGCTCCATCAGGTTGGATGGGAAGCGTCGGTGCACAGCCATTTTAAGATCTCTCCAGAGATGTTCAATCGCATTCAAGTCTGGGCTCTGGCTGGGCCACTCAAGGACATTCACAGAGTTGTCCTGAAGCCACTCCTTTGATATCCTGCTGTGTGCTTAGGGTCATTGTCCTGCTGAAAGATGAACCTTCGCCTGAAGTCAAGAGCGCTCTGGAGCAGGTTTTCATCCAGGATGTCTCTGTACATTGCTGCAGTCATCTTTCCCTTTATCCAGACTAGTCTCCCAGTTCCTGTCGCTGAAAAACATCCCCACAGCATGATGCTACCACGACCATGCTTCACTGTAGGGATGGTATTGGCCTAGTGATGAGCGGTGCCTTGTTTCCTCCAAACGTGACGCCTGGCATTCACACCAAAGAGTTCAATCTTTGTCTCATCAGACCAGAGAATTTTCTTTCTCATGGTCTGAGAGCCCTTCAGGTGCCTTTTGGCAAACTCCTGGCGGGCTGCCATGTGCCTTTTACTAAGGAGTGGCTTCCGTCTGGCCACTCTACCATACAGGCCTGATTGGTGGATTGCTGCAGAGATGGTTGTCCTTCTGGAAGGTTCTCCTCTCTCCACAGAGGACCTCTGGAGCTCTGACAGAGTGACCATCGGATTCTTGGACACCTCCCTGACTAAGGCCCTTCTCCCCCGATCACTCAGTTTAGATGGCCGGCCAGCTCTAGGAAGAGTCCTGGTGGTTTTGAACTTCTTCCACTTACGGATGATGGAGGCCACTGTGCTCATTGGGACCTTCAAAGCAGCAGAAATTTTTTTGTAACCTTCCCCAGATTTGTGCCTCGAGACAATCCTGTCTTGGAGGTCTACAGACAATTCCTTTGACTTCATGCTTGGTTGGTGCTCTGACATGAACTGTCAACTGTGGGACCTTATAGAGACAGGTGTGTGCCTTTCCAAATCATGTCCAATCAACTAAATTTACCACAGGTGGACTCCAATTAAGCTGCAGAAACATCTCAAGGATGATCAGGGGAAACAGGATGCACCTGAGCTCAATTTTGAGCTTCATGGCAAAGGCTGTGAATACTTACGTACATGTGCTTTCTCAATTTTTTTTTATTCTTAATAATTTGCAAAAAACCTCAAGTAAACTTTTTTCACATTGCCATTATGGGGTGTTGTGTGTAGAATTCTGAGGAAAAAAATTAATTTACGTAATCCATTTTGGAATAAGGCTGTAACATAACAAAATGTGGAAAAAGTGATGCGCTGTAAATACTTTCCAGATGCACTGTGTGTATGATTTAGTAGTTCATAAATGCTACCAGGTAATTCAGTTTTTCATTAGAAATCTTTTTGATGTGTGTCTGTGCCCTTCAGTGAACTAGCACCCCTTGCAAAGCTGATTCTTAGCCTTTGTAGATGATGGAGGGAGAGCCTTCAGCTTTTGGAATCCTATACTTGGATTAACCTTCAGAAATTAACATGAAAATATTTCAGGATAAATAACTGATTCTTATGTAGTTTTTTGTCACCCTAAATGCTAATCAAGACAATTTATTATAACAAATTTGTCATCTTTTAATTTTTTTCCATCAAATCACCTTTTTGTTCACCAGGTTTCTCAACTTCTTGATATGATCAAGTGCTGGGAAGCTTTGGAAGAGAAGGTAACAAGACTGTGTCCTAGCTCTAACTTATTGGCTAGTTTTGCTGTTTCTACAAAGCTTTGATTTGCAAATCAGCAGTGTTTCAGAGTAAAGCTGTTTCTGTTTTTAAAAACCAAAGTCCTTAAGTGGTCACAAATGTCAGGATGGCATCTGTTTGCATTTGCTTTAAAAACTAGCCTTTTTTTTTGATCCATAAATGATTTCGATATTACCAGACTTATTTAACCTGAGCAGCACCCAAAATTGACATATTTCTTTTGGTGTTTATTAAATTTAAACAGTGTCTGGGAGGGCGGTTTTGCTTACAATTGAACACCTGTTTTGACAGTTTTAAACAGAAGTAAATGTTTCAGTGACAAGCATATTGCGTTCTGTTCATCAATACACATTCTCTGGTATGCATAATTATTTTTGTATGTTGTGCCTTTCATCTCATCATCAAGGGCAGCCCACCACAGTGTCACATAAAATAAGATCAAATGCAGTGTGCAAAGAGTACAAGTTGCTTATTAAGCAGCAAAGGGTCAGTTTATGAAAAAATATGTACAGAAAATAATGAAGTAGCCCTGGAGCAGGAGGCTCCAGCCAGTTTCAAACTGCTTTTCTCGCAAAATTTGAATTGAACGTTTTTGATTCATCAAAGGTAAAAATGTGTCAATCCCATACAGGTGAACAGTTGCCCTGACATCTTATTTGCATCAAAAACTGTTTCTTTGAGACTATATCCCCATTAAATGCCCAGCACTGATCCTGCTTTGGCAGTGTCAGTTCCAGGAGAGTCTTGGGTTCTATTAAAAGTGACCCTGGCACCTCTCTGTCATCAGTAAGTATATGGGCAAGGGCTCAACTCTAGCAGCTTAATTTAAATGAAAGCCCCACTTTCTAGCAAGGGAATGAAACCTACATTGGGACATGCAGTAAATCATTGCCTTAGTTGGACAGAATTATGTTTGTTGTTAATTGCATTTGGCTTTATCTGATGTCTTAGTCCCATGGTTGTAGGTTTTATTCCAGCCAATTTCACAATTAGTGGCTCATTCTTACTTTTATTTGATGTCATTGATTTATTTTCTGCACTACAGACGTTTCTAAGAAATTAATGATTTGTGTTCTTTGTCTCTGCTTTAAATGCTTTAAATTCTTTGTAATGTGCCTTCTTCTGCAGACTTTTCTCTCTTAATTTTATCCAAATGCTGATGGATAGCAATGAGCAGTTGCAGACAAAGGTGTAAACAACATTGAATACTAAATAAGAGCAATTACTTACCTGCCATTTTCAATTGTCTGCTGACTAAGACATCTTTACTATAAATGAGTAGACAAGTGAACAGAACACTGAAGTAAAATTGCTACAATTTAGCTTTCAATGATGTCAACATTCATATATTTGTAAGGGGGCAAACTCTGTAGAAGAAGGTGACTTCAAAAAGAAAAAAGTATTTTAGAATTTTTTGAATAAGAGTACAAAAACAGGACAGCTCACTAAATAAAGAGATCAATTAAAAATATGAATGATTGTTTATAAAACTGGTTTAAATAAATCCTCTCAGCTACATAGGTCCCCAGGTCTGCACTTTGGAACCACTAGTTATACCATTATTGAAACCAGATTGATATACTAGTGATTTACAATGATAAGGGTGAAGGCGTAATACTAACAACCGAAAGATTTCAATTTTGGTTGGTGGTGCTGAAATCGTGTGGTGTGAGTAAACGCTCTCTTTGGTGATGAACTGTTAGCTGGATAATAATAATACTAATAATAATAATTCTTTACATTTTTTCTTAATACTCAAAGCGCTCTCCATGCAGGGAGGACCCGGGGAGCGAACCCAGGTCTCCTAATTGGCTAATGTTGTTTTTCGGACAGGCTCAGGATTTATTTCAATGTTGAAATAAAATTGGTTAAAATGAACATAATAGGAGAATGCCAGAAATATGTTTAAAAAAAAAACGGTCAGGGCCCTCTGTTGACCCTAAAGAAAAATTGCATACCTGAACTGGGCTTGGAGTGCTGCCACCATTTTAGCACTCCTTGATCTGGGCCCATGCAACCCCTTGCCCACTTTTTCAGTTGCTCCTTGATATTCTATGGGAAACTCCCACCCATTTCGCCATCCACCATTTTTTTGCCTGGTTTTGAATTAGATTGTGTGATCCACTTTAAAGTGGATGATTGATTCAGTACTACTGACACAATATGTGTTCTTGTACAAGTCACTTGATCTGTCATTTTTTTAGATAAAGAAATATTGAAATGTTTGCACTGTTCATTGATTTTAGCTAAGATGCTTTGTATAAGGCAGTAGCTAATTCTTGTACTGTATATGTAAAACTATGTACATATGACTGTTTCAAAAAGCAATTAAGCAGTTAACATTACAGTAAATAATGAACCCAAAGTACAGCATGGATAAAAACCTTATAACAAAAAGACAGAGGTCAATCAACCTGTAGAAAGAGATAAAATCAGAAATTGTAAGTATATCACTTGTAATAAAACAGTGAGATGGTGCTACACCCTTAATTGTGTGTTTCACATGAATGCTTTATTTTCTCTTACTTTTGATCTGAGCATAAATTTGGATAAAATATATACTAAATTTAAATGTAAAATGCCTAAAATGGGCTTTTGCTTATTTTATATTGTTTCTAAACTTGCATTGCATTGTTAAATACACACAGAAATAAAAATTCTGGAAGGGTGCTGCCAGGGTTAATTTTCTTCATTTCAATTAAATTGTATTTATTCTGTGGAAGTAATATCAGTTTAGAGAAATACTGTTTTGCATTGTGCTTTTGTGTTGAAGCTTTCATTATTTGCTGTTGTGATTTTTTCCTTGTATTGTGCATGACAGCCAGCATCATGGAGTCAGTCTTTGTTTATGTGAAAGGCATAAATGTGGCCAGGTTGTCCCCAAATTGATTTCTTCAATAATGCTGTGAAAACTAACTAAAGAGACTAGAAGTCATATCACACCAGAGCCTGACAAAGTCATATTGTACATGCAGATAAGACATTGCTGCAGAATTCAGAATGTCTTGGACAGCATGATAGTTCTATCTAAGGAGGACCACTCTGCCTTGAGTTGGCAGTTAATTGGAAGAGAAGTAACCTGTCAAATGTGTAGGCTTATATAGTCCAGGGTTCATAGTGCTTTAACTGGGTATTTGGTACAGTAAAGAAATAGCTTTACAATTAATGGTCATTTCTTGTGAGTACCCAAAACTACTCACAGGTGGCGCAGTGGTAGTGCTGCTGCTGCTTTGCAGTAAGGAGACTGTGGAAGATTGTGGGTTCGCTTCCCGGTTCCTCCCTGTGTGGATAGTGCTTTGAGTACTGAGAAAAGTGCTATATAAATGTAATGAATTATTATTATTACAATTATTATTGGCCAATTTAAAATATAAGTTTCCAAAAATCAAGTCTTTGTCTCTTCAAGTGTTTATACTCTATGAAAGCAGTTTCCACAAAGTCCACCAGTAGCCCCTGTCTGTTTAAATTCTTACATCTCTATATCTGCTCTATAAAACCTAGTTTAATGTCATGGTTGGGGTAATTAATGCCCCTTGGTTTAATACATTGTGGAGCAAACCATTAAAATATATTAAAGAAAACTAGTCTATAGTACTATGTGGGAATTGCTGAGCTGCATTATATGTCATACCTTTAAGGCTGTAAATGTGTGTTTTTTGTTTTTGCAGTTATTTGTTGTTTTTTAAATTTCAGTTGGTATTTATGGCATTTACTTTATGGAGTGAAATGCACTTTAGTCCTGTTGCATGTTGTATTTGCACCTTGCATCTAAGAATGTGTTAATATCCATGGCACACACATCTTATTCTCCTAAATTCTCAACAGAGCCCTGTACATATGAGATCTTTTGAGCTGTGTGTTATTTTGAAAGCAAATAGTCTAACAAAAGTGTCAGAAGTCAACCTGAAGTTTAAAAGGATGAGAGAAACAAAATGACATAGATCAGTTCTATTACAGTCTGTGGTATCTATCTGTCTGTCTGTAAAAAATAGAATGTCTGTCTGTCCTATATGTTCTGTATACAGTCCTACACCCTTTGAATTACTGTATCTGAACCAAATTTTGCATAGTTGCTCCCTAGGACTATACAAATAAGTAGACTATTTTGGAACCCAAAAATTTGACCCTGGGGGACTCAGTGTTTTTTTTTTCCCTGTGTGCTACAGTTTGCACACCAGTGCCACCTTTGGCTTAGAGAACTTAAAATATCTAAACATACTGAAGCCTGACTAGCAGACAAGATGTCCAAAGCTTACCTGGGCAACACAGTGTGCTGCTTGTGTCCATTTTAATAATAAAAGCAGTACTGTTTGCTTTTACAGCAGGGTGTTAGGTGAGGCTTGGTCAAAAGTGGAAGTGCAGCACAGCACAAAGGAGAATCAAATGGCTGTTACTTCTGCTTTGTTGGCATTTTCATCATAATTAAAGCACTACAAAATCTCCTCCTTGAACTAAGAGGACAACTCAGACATGACAGCATTTATGGTTACAACCCAACAAGTAGTTACTGCAATTTTGTAATCCATTAGAAACCGGAAAGGTCATCTTCTTGAAACACAGCGTGCTGCTTCTATCTACTATAATTATAAAGGCAGTATCTTGTGCTTTTGCATGGGGTGTGTTGGATAAGGCTTGATCAAGAATGGAAGAATAGCGCAACACAAAGTAAAATCAAAGTGTTGTTATTTAACTTCTTCTTTGTTGCCTTTTTGTTCATAATTTGAACACTATGAAATGTCCACCTTGAAGTAAGTGGATGATGATTCAGTTTAATGCTTACAGTACAAACCAGCAAAGAGTTACTTACCACAATTGCAGAATCCAATCAGACTCAAATGGAGCAAATTATTGACTCGCAAGTACATAGAAACACTGATAAAGAAGCAGTGTGGATGATGAATGGGACAGCTAGCAATAACAACAGGGTCATAATTTAAAAAACACATACACCTTTTCTTTCTTTCTTTAGCCCATTCTGCATATATACCCGGGCAATGGCAAGTACTTCGACTAGTATTTAAATAATGCAAAGTGACTGGCTTAGTCATACAGCCACTTACTCGCCAACAAAAACACTATTTCCTATTTAGTTAAAGAGTTGAAATTTGGCAGGATGGTACAGCAAAATCAGTTAAGTATCTGCTAAGAAAGGGCATTTCAATTTATATCAATATTTTATGTTC
>JANRMT010062807.1:67942427-67992780 GCA_026402145.1 Polypterus bichir lapradei
CCCCCCCCCCCCCCCCCCCCCAATAGAAATACTCAGTCAGTCATCGTCCAACCCGCTGTATCCTAACACATGGTCACGGGGGTCTGCTGGAGCCAATCCCAGCCAACACAGGGCACAAGGCAGGAACAGATTCCGGGCAGGGTGCCAGCCGACCGCAGCAATAGAAATGCTAAATTCCTTAAAGTCTCAAAAATGTCTTGATTGATTTGATTGAAATCTGGTGACATTGTCTGGAAAAAAACTTAGCTGACGCGTGTTTTTCTAATTTGTCAATAAATTTTTTAATTGTTGACATTTATTAATATTATTCTACATTCAAGGCTTAGCCTTGTGCTGAGAGTGCGCTTTATGCAATTGAAGGACACAGCAGAAGTGATTGATGGATCACGCAAGTAGCACTAGTAACCAATAGGGTGGACAGATGACTATATATGGAGTGGTGTCCAGGACAGGAAAAAAGAGATGTGATCATGTTGTAAAATGGCAAGAGAAAGTTTGACCAAGTTTAAGAAAGATGCAAAGCACAATGGTTAGTAAGTGCAGCTTTTTGCTGTTGACTACTGTCACTGTTAGATTCATACTGGATGTCATCTTGATTATCTATTCCACTCCGTTGATCTCCTGATATGGAGTGAGCGGGCCTCTATGAAGTGTTGAACGCCATGAAGCATTCTCACATGAGCAATGAGCAGGGACTGGGGTATGTCGAGCACCACAAAGCACTAACACAAAAATGATGAGCATATGGAGTTTTGGGAGTTGACCCATGATGTTTTTAGAGTTGTGGGTGCATTACCAACTGCTGAATGGAATGAAAACAGTTGTGTGGCTCTTCCAAACTGCTGCACAGGAGGGGGAGTGAGTATGATAAAAGCTCTTTAGCAGTTCAAAAGTTCCATGAGGCACCCAGAAAAAAAGTGTGGAGCCACACCACAGAAGGAACATAGCTGATTACCGGTAACAATTAAAAAAATTTACTTTCCTTTAAAATTTTGTTTTGCAGTAACCATCAACAAGCCAAGTCACTAAGAAAATCAGAAAAAAAGCAGGAATTGATCTAATGCAGAATGTTTTACTCTGGGACAATTGTGTATAGCATGTTTAAGAGCAAGCAGCTCCAGTAAACTAATAATGTTATTATTATTACTTATTATTATTACTTATTATTTGACTGATGCCTTTATCCAAGGCAGCTTTTATCAGCTGAGGTACAATTAGCTACATTTCTTTTATCTTTGAGTTGGAGCACAGGTAGGTGAAGTGACTTGCTCATGGTCACACAGTGTCAGTAGTATGATCTGGACTCACAACCTCAGGGTTTTAAGTCCTAGGGCCAAAGTCTGAACCACTAGAACACACTGCCTGCCAGTAGTATTAACCCTTCTTAACAAAACCCTACAAATACTTCATTCAGAAAAACGCTTAGTTATGCAGTACTTTTGATATAACCAAATTAACCAACGGCACTATAACACAGTTAGTCTAACAATATATGTTATACACAATGTTTCGCATTATAACAGTCATGGGTCACCAACATGTTTGGAGTGAAGCACACACACACATACAAAACATAACTAATTAAGCTAAAACTATGAGGTGACATTTGGGACATAAATCATTCTTTAACTGTGCATTCTCTATATTGAAATGTTTATACTGTTTGCTAAAATTCTAACCTTATATATTGAAATGCATACAGTGAATAATGAAACACATGCACTGTATGCAGATACATATAGTGTGTGCTTTGCACTGAAATGCACTATATTGTGAAACCGTTACATTGTCCACTGAAACACTTATAGTACGAGTGAAACATGGTGACTCCATATTGGAATGTACATCATTCATATTGAATGCAATCAGAGTGTAATTCAATTTAACATATGCGATTTTGAGGAATTTATTGGTTGGTTCCTACCTTCCCCTCTGTTTTACTGGTACAGCTCCCACCACACCTTCTCTTGGTCAAGAAGACCATGAATTAGATTAAGCAGTTTTGAGAAAGGAACTGAATGGGAAAAATAATAATAATTTATTTAATGGAATCTATCTGTAAAATAATCATTAACTGATTATTCTGTGATAAGAGAAAAGCCAATGCATACTGTATGCATTGTGTTTTGTGGTTCAACATCACAACACAATAGGAGTAATGTATTTGCTCATGCCTATATGCTGCACCGAAAGAAGCTTACACAGCAAGGTGCACAGAAGTTTGTATCTCCTTCTGTTTTTTCTAAATCTTTTTCCAATACCTGGAAATTAAGTCAATTTAAGCTCATCACAAGCCAAGTCTGTAAATGTTCACTATTAAAAATATTTGTATGTAGTATAGAGGCATTATTTCATCATCCAATACACAACTCACAGATGACACTTTAGATTTCAGAAATTTAAATCTCATAAATATATTTCCAAGCAGCATATACCATAAATATTTGTAATAACCCATAAATTAATGCAGTGCACAACATGCAGACATGAATGCAGTAAATGTATAAATAATTATAAGCACACACCAGGAACACTGACTTGGACTACTCCTGTAAAGAATACAGATTTTAAGGCTGATGCAGATAAGTATTTTTATAACTGTGCTACTGCGTAATTCATTTTCATAATACGTTTTGGCATTCAAACACGTGTCATTTTCTCCATTGCTCTGCAAAACTGTAGATGATTTTGTTTTATCATTGTCAGTTTTTACACATGGTGAAACATATATTACTTGGCCTAGAGCAGCAAAAGATAAAATAAATGTTCTTGATACAGTAAGCAACGGAAGCTAATTCCTTGTTAAGGCAGTATTGTGTATAAGAAAGTATTCTTTGCATAAATATGCTTTTTAATTCAATAAGGAATTTTCCAAACATATAAATATATACACAACAACCATTTAAGCATGTAAGTTATTTGTGTATATTTAGAAATAAGTAAGTACATCCTTTGTTTGTACTTACAGCCATATATATTACAGACTTCTTTCCATAGACAGCAGAACATGTTGTTATGGCTGGTATAATATATGTATTTAACTACAGAGTGTATGTGTTTCAGTATATAGTATATATATTTCAGTATACAATGTAAGTGGTTCATTATACAATATATTGAATAAACTATTTACAGTGAATCAAGTCCTAAACAGCAGCTCATATTAAACTGGGTGTATTTATTAAAAGCAGGTACCACTGGGAATTCAACATACCTACTGTTCTTTGTTATGGGCCATAGGAAATACCAACTAAAATAACAAACACAAACAGGGAACAATATAACGCCAACCCTGCATGTGTTCCTCATTATAAGTCTCACTGTTTAAATGCGCGATAAATACATCAATTGTTCCTGTGTTCTTCTTAAACAACCTCCTTCTCTCCGGCTAAAAACACCGAAATGAGATAACTCATGCTATTTACTCAGATAGGTAAACTTGCCATTTGTGCCCATCAATTTATGCTCAATATCCCATAGTGGCAAAGTGAAAAAATGTTTTCTGAAAGGTTTGAAAATTTTATTAAAACCCAAATTTATATAAATATTCATACCATTAGTTCAGTACTTTGTAGAAGCCATTTTGGCAGCACTTACAGCTTCAAGTCTTCTTTGGTAAGTGTCAACAAGCTTTGCATACTTAGATTTATGCAGTTTATCTTATTTGTCCTGGCAGATACTCTCCGGCTTTGCTAGACTGGATGGGAAGCCCTTGTAAGCTGCCATTTTCAGGTCTTTCCATAACCTTCTATGGTGCCCAAGTCTGGGCTTTGGTTAAACCACTCAAGAACATTCAGAGACTTGTGCCAGAGCCACTCCTGTATTGTTTTGACTGTATGTGTTTGGTCATTGTTGTACTGAAAGGTGAACCATCACCAAAGTCAGAGGTTGTGTGCCCCTTGGAGCATGTTTTCTTTTAGGACCTCTCTGTATTTGGCTGCATTCATCCTTCCTTCAATTTTGACCAGTCTCCATGTCCGTGCCTTTGAGGAGCACCCCCATATGATGATGCTACCACCAGCATGCTTTACCAGAGGGATGGAACAACTCCAAATAGAGTTTGCACCTCTACCATAAACACCTGATTGATGGGCGCTGCTGAGATAGTTGTCCTTCCAAACGTTCTGCTATCTCAGCAGCAGACTTCAGTAACTCTAATAGTGTAACTATTGAGTTCTTGGTCACCTCCCCGACCAAGACCCTTCTTGTCTGCTTAATCAGTTTGGCCAGATGGCCAACTGTGCTCCTGGGAACACTCAAAGCTTTAGAGATGGCTTTATACCCTTGCCCTCATCTATACCTCACCAAAAGTTTGATCAAAGAGAGTTCCTTGGACTTTATGGCTTAATTTTTGTGCTAAAATTAGAGATGGGAAAATGATACAGAAGCGTCGAAGCTTATGACAGTCAATCTGAAGCGTAGTGAGTCGAATGACTGTGTCGGAGCTTGTGTCAAAATACCACTGTCATGTAACCCGTGACGTTTGAAGCTTCGAACGTCATCAGCGCTTCACAGTGTGCTTTATTGGTTTGTCAGTATTTCGTCAGTTTGACAGCTTTGGTGCTAAATTAGCAGGTAGCCTATATAAAAATGCATCAGTCTCATTCAACAATGTTGGATTGAGAGGAGAGAGAGATTTGGTGACAAATGGCGACTAACAGCAGAAAACGGCGTTCAAAAGTTAAACAGTATAAATGAACAAGGACCTTAGCAGAATAAAATGAACACAGACTTTTCTGATCTTTTACTGGTGACATGACACTGAAAGCAGTGAGTGCTGCTTCATTGGTGCTCTTGAGAGCTTGCCTTGACATCAGATAACCACCAGATGTCGCTGATCATACTGGGGCTGAGGCTTCAAAGCTTCAAATCTTTTTTGGCACAAATAGAAAGAAAGCCTCAAAGCTTCATGAGGCTTCATTTTCCCATCACAAGCTGAAATGTAGTGTTAATTGTGGGACCTTATATGCAAATGCGTTTGCCTTTCTAAATGACGTCCAATCAATTCAGTTTGCTAGAATTCATATTCATGTTCTGCACACATATCAAGTTAAAGCAAACAGGATGCACTTGATCTCAATGTGGAGTATCATTGCAAAGGATCTGAATACTCAAATAAAAGAGTGTTTACATTGTAATTATGGATTATTGAGTGTAGATTGATGGATTCAAATGGCAAATGTTTTCATTTAAATTTAAATCTACAACAACAAAGTGTATAAAGTGAAGGAGTCAGAATTGTATATGAATCTGCTATACCTTTGACAGTCTATATACTAGCCTCACCTCTCCTGAAAGGGCAGTGCACTGACTGCTACAGTATCATAGTACAGGGTGGGCCATTTATATGGATATACCTTAATAAAATGGGAATGTTTGGTGATATTAACTTCCTGTTTGTGGCACATTAGTATATGTGAGGGGGGAAACTTTTCAAGATGGGTGGTGACCATGGTGGCCATTTTGAAGTCAGCCATTTTGGATCCAACTTTTGTTTTTTCAATAGGAAGAGGGTCATGTGACACATCAAACATATTGGGAATTTCACAAGAAAAACAATGGTGTGCTTGGTTTTAACGTAACTTTATTCTTTTATGAGTTATTTACAAGTTTCTGACCACTTATAAAATGTGTTCAATGTGCTGCCCATTGTGTTGGATTGTCAAAGCAAACCCTCTTCTCCCACTCTTCACACACTGATAGCAACACAGCAGGGGAAATGCTAGCACAGGCTTCCAGTATCCGTAGTTTCAGGTGCTGCACATCTTGTATCTTCACAGCATAGACAATTGCCTTCAGATGACCCCAAAGATAAAAGTCTAAGGGGGTCAGATCGGGAGACCTTGGGGGCCATTCAACTGGCCCACGACGACCAATCCACTTTCCAGGAAACTGTTCATCTAGGAATGCTCGGACCTGACACCCATAATGTGGTGGTGCACCATCTTGCTGGAAAAACTCAGGGAACGTGTCAGCTTCAGTGCATAAAGAGAATCTAATCTAATCTAATCTAATCTAAACACATCATCATGTAGCAATTTCGCATATCCAGTGGCCTTGAGGTTTCCATTGATGAAGAATGGCCCCACTATCTTTGTACCCCATATACCACACCA
The DNA here is from genome assembly GCA_026402145.1 of Polypterus bichir lapradei. Lineage (NCBI taxonomy): Eukaryota > Metazoa > Chordata > Cladistia > Polypteriformes > Polypteridae > Polypterus > Polypterus bichir. The sequence continues at coordinate 67,948,544 of JANRMT010062807.1, forward strand.
TACCATCAATTTTTTTGTTCCAACAGTCTTGGAGGGATCTATCCAATGTGGGTTAGTGTCAGACCAAAAGCGGTGGTTTTGTTTGTTAACACAAACACAATGGGCAGCACATTGAACACATTTTATAAGTGGTCAGAAACTTGTAAATAACTCATGAAAGAATAAAGTTACGTTAAAACCAAGCACACCATTGTTTTTCTTGTGAAATTCCCAATAAGTTTGATGTGTCACATGACCCTCTTCCTATTGAAAAAACAAAAGTTGGATCCAAAATGGCCACCATGGTCACCACCCATCTTGAAAAGTTTCCCCCCTCACATATACTAATGTGCCACAAACAGGAAGTTAATATCACCAACCATTCCCATTTTATTAAGGTGTATCCATATAAATGGCCCACCCTGTATAGCAATAAATATCCTAAAAAAAAACAAAGGCCTAAAATTACTCTTAAATATAACCCTGCCTCTGCTTATCAGAATTCTCTGTTACTGGCTTTCATGAGGACGTAATTTGAAATTAATAAAAAAAAAAAAATAACAGGTAACTAAAAAGAAACACTGATGTTTAGGCATTCTTACAACAGAATTTCAATATGCTTGTGGTGTTCATGTCATAATTTGTAAATATCTAAATATCATTTTCTTAATACAGATACTATATTCCTGTGCTGCTGATTGAGTACTGAATTTAAGAAAATAGCTACATTTAAAACAAGTGGGAACTATTATTTCTTACTTCCTCATCTGTAAACTTTGTTACTGTATAACTGGGTAACAATATTCTGAAATAAAGTTTTCAATACTGTCTAATGTTGATTTATATGCTGGTTATTTTATGTTCCCATGAGAAGAATGGTGGTAAGCTAGGAATCAAATATTATAGAAAGAGTCTACTCAAAGGAAAAACCTGTTTTATTTTTCCAGGTTTTTGTTATATTTTTTTGCAGTAGACTCTATGACCAAATTTTTGGCCTTCATTACTAATATTTTTTAAAATTCTGATATGTAGAAAACCAAAATTTAATTAGAAACCACATACATTAGCTTAACCACAGTGTTTTGTCTCTTTTTATAATCACAAAATAAACGAGCAGTGTGTGTATTCTTTCTAACAAAAATTTAAAACATTTAAAATTTTAATTCATTCATCTTCCACTACTTATCCAAAACCAGGTTGTGTGGGCAACAGACTTGCCAATGAGGCCCATACTTTTCCCTGCCACACTTGCCAACTCATACTGTGGGATCCCAAGGTGTTCCCAGGCCATCTAGGAGAGATGATCCTCTCAGCTAACCTGGAGTCTCCTCTAAAACCTCCACATGGGGGCATCCAGGAGGCATCTTTATTGGCTCCTCTTAATGCGGAAGGTCAGTGGGTCTACTCTGAGCCTCTCCTAGATGTCTGCGCTTCTCATCCTATCTCTAAAGTTTTAAAAATGTGAATTAACAAAAAAGTAACTCCTCTCAAAAGTATGCCTTAAATTGTAAGGTTCTGCATGCTGTCTGAAGTGTCTCGTTTTCTAAGTCAATGAGTTTAGAATTTCCTCTTGGTTATCTGTCAAAAAATGAACAAGCTGTTCCACAAAAATCAGCACACCTAAATTCTTTGAATTGTTTTTATCACATTTAGGGTCAGGGTGCACTATCTGAAAGGCTACGGAGCTTCAGCATGCAAGATTTATCAGCTATTCAGAGAGATGGGACCGTTCAAGGTCCAGTTCCTTCACGGACACCAACTGCACAGCCCAGATCCAGAATCACATTAAGGAGCAACTCAGAAGCTACTGCAGGTAGGTGGCTGGTGGTACAGTAAATATTTGCTGATTATTACTGTATGTAGACAGTTTTTAAAGGAAAATTGTTGAAGGAGAGTAAGTTTAATTTGTGAATGGAGTTAGTGAAAAATATCTCTTACCCTTGTGGTTCTCATGCCTATCAAACTCAGAATGTTAGCCATTCATGTTATACAAATTATTTTACAATTAAGTAAAGGGAGGATATGATACAGTTTTTACAGAACTTTTAATTACTAGTAGAAACTTCCTTGCAGTTTTCTATCATGTCTTCCAAAAGGCCTCTGCCATTAGCTATATGCAAGTCTGCTAATAAAAGTATTGTGGCTTGGAGATTTTTTAATACAGTCACAATTGCCTAATCATTACATTTTTTTAAACACAGAAAATAATTAAAGAAATAAAAGATAATTAAAGTTCTCAGGACTTACACAAATGTATCTGAATTACATGCATGTTTCTATGTGTTCGTTGGCAAATGAATTATATAAGGTTCCATGTTATTTTTTAATGTATTGCTGCTTTTCTTGGGAATAACTGGTAGGAGCTCAGGTATTTCTTCTGATTGAAAAGCCAAGTATCGGTCAGGTACTAAGTAGTACTTTAACTAGAGTGCTGAGTGAGGTCTAATTGAAGGCAGGAGTCTGGGCAAGCAATTGGTAAATTTATATGTGGCAGTGCAAAAGTGAAAGATGTGGTTACTTACCTCAGACACGGTGCCCCAAGTACCAAAATGATCTCCAACTCTTGTTCTCCAACTTCTCTTACAGTATTCTTGTCAACCTAACATCCCTGTCTTTTCAACCCTTGTCTCAATTTAACTTCTAACTCAGACCTCAATGAAAATTGTCATTCAATAGCCTGTGAACTGTACCAGTGGTTAACAATTGGGGCATACACTATATCAACACAGACCCTATGCTTCATTTTTTTGTAAAATGCATTTACTACACTCCCAGCCTCCTTCCTTCTCTCTTTTTCTTTTACACAATTTCTGTCCACACTGCCTTCCTTCTGTTTCAGCCCTTGACACATTTTAATTTCTGATTTACAGCTTACTGGGGCACTGTCAAGGATCAGCCTTTCAGCTACACCAAGGGGTTATGTCTGCAGCATTCGCTAAATCAACACAGGCTCTGTGCCTCAGATTTTTGTAAAGCTGATTCTCACAATGTACTGTTAATCCTACAGTAGTGTCTTCTCCCATATACAGACTAAATATAAACTATAGTCGTTCACTTGGCTGTGAACTGGAATGTATCTTTCCAAACATTGTTTGTATCAGCCTCACTGTTCCAGCTAAAATTTCTAAAGTGCCTTGCTGTTTTTCTGTGATTTATTAGTGGTGTTTAACATAAACTGTCCATCCCATTGTTAGCAAACTCTGAAAGACAGTGGAAAAAATAACTTAACACTTTCACTCCTGGTTATGTTGGAAAAATGAGGAGACCAATCTGTCGTGATTTGTCAAAATCTCATAAACCTAAATTGACACTAGTGTAGCATTTTTTCCAATTAGTGCAATATCATGTACTTAAGTACAAACCTCCTTAATTCAATAAAAGGTGGTGAGGTTTGGAGGCTATCACTGAGCACAAGGCAGCAAAAAACCTTAGAAACCTTGCTGTACTGCTGTCACCGCTCACTTGTAAACAACATTTGTATTGTACTTCTTATTCATAAAAATAATTTTGAACATGAAATTTATTATAGAATTGCTTTATAGCATTGCCCTTATTCTGCTTACAGTGGAACATTTGCATAACACATAGATCATACTTTGAGGGCATCGTCTTCACTTTCCACATTTTCAAGTTTAACAAGTGCTCTTCTTCACTGTAGGGCTCAAAAGAGAATAAAGTCTTTAATGTCCCACTTATTAGAGATTGGAGTACTCACATACTGGATATGCGGACAATAAGGTTCATAGACACATTAACTTTTACGAGGGAGCGATGTTCAGTGTAAGTCAAATTTACAATATTTTTTGTTATACTTATTTTTTTATTTTACCACATCTTTCATTTGAATATAATCAAATGAAATATGGGTGACGTTTCATCAGGCATTTCTATTTTGCGAAATGTATTTCTCCAACTGTAAAGGTAGTTTGCATTGATAGAATAGGTGGATACATGCATTTGCATTGTGGAAGGAGATTGCTTTCATAGTTTTATGAATGACACCAATTTTACAACTAAAAGAACATTTTGCAGTTAACTTTTTCATTATTAGTAACATTGTTTTCATATTTCATTTAGGCTTTTCTACTTTTCTTTTTAATGGTTCGCTTATGTGTTTATAAGTATTATGTGTATGCTTGTTATAATAATCATTTTATCTTAATTATTACAAAATATCTTTGTAATATCTATATATTAGTAACTCTGGTTCATTTAATTCAATAACTAATTAAATAATTTGAGAAAAATGGATCTTTTTTACCCAGTTCAAATGGCACTTTTCTGTTTTCTAAAAAGGAATTTTTTAGTGCCAGTAATATACATACTTAGTGGCATTAGTGGTCAATATAGAGCAAATTATATTGTTTGTTCAGCGTTTTCTTGTAGCATTTTGTATATTTTTTTTTTTCTGGTCTGTGGTCTCTTATTCTGATGCAATACTTTCTGTTTCCTGTATTTATCTTAATTTAATGTTTTCTGTGGATAGTATTTCTTACCAATGTTGTTTATGCCCAGTTGTTCATTTTGAATTTCTGCGGCTTGCTTTTAACATGGTACAGTAATCCCTCCTCGATCACGGGTGTTGCGTTCCAGAACCCGCCGCAATAGGTGAAAATCCACGCAGTAGAAACCATATGTTTGTATGGTTATTTTTATATATTTTAAGCCCTTATAAACTCTCCCACACTGTTTATAAATATTCCCCGCACATGTTATACAGCATAAACCCTTTGTATTCTCTTAGATATTATGTAAGATTCATTGAAATTATGTATGTAAACACACTGTTTATATACAGTAAAACCTAAATATTATATTAAAGATATCGAGTGTCTCCGATATCACATATGTTACAGCCATTACGATAGACAGGCCACCAGCAATAAATACGTACAATGCAAGAAAAATTGTATACAGTAAATGTGTGTACAGTGACACTAAACGTACATACATGTACTAAGTACTGTAAGTAGAAAATTAATTATGGTTACTCACCAACAATGACACGATGACTTTGTCTGATAACGGTGAGTTTAGTTTTACTGCACAACAAAGGAGAGCGTTACAGCTCTTCTAAAGGAGCCTCTTCAGGCGACTGTGTAGCACCGCCGTTGTTCTTCTTCCAGCAGTCTTCAGTCCAAATCCCTAAAACAGATTCCATCCAGACTACTGCCTTATTACATCCACTTACAACTCGTTTTGCACCCTGGTTAAAAGGACACTGCGGCCGTAGATCTTATATTCCTTTCATACTTTTTAAATAAAAAGAATTGTAGCCACATTGATGCCGTTATGGCGTCCGACAGCGGTGTAGCTTACCCCTTCCTTCAACATATCCAAAACTTTTACCTTTTCGGCAATCGTTAACATCTTCCGTTGGCGCTTGGGCACGGCCCCTGAAGCTGTAGCAGGAGCAGATCGTTTTGGAGCCATAATGAAGGGCTTGACTATGCACAAAGATAAACACAAAAGAGCACAAAAGTTAACTCTTTACACAGCGAAACACGTTGATGCTGAATGAGCGAGACAAGACTTCCTGGTTTACGCCGCGGAATCAAATATGGTGCTCCGTCGCTGAGCCATTCAGCACACAGGAACTTAACTGCGTGCTCTGATTGGTTAGCTTCTCAGCCATTCACCAGTATTGTCCCTTGTATGAAATCAACTGGGTAAACCAACTGAGGAAGCATGTACAGGAAGTAAAAAGACCCATTGTCCTCAGAACCTGCGAAGCAGCGAAAAATCTGCGTTATATATTTAGATATGCTTACATATAAAATCCACGATAGAGTGAAGCCGCGAAAGTCGAAGCGCGATATAGCGAGGGATTACTGTAATTGGTAATGGTTCTATATAAATAAAATGAATTATTATTATTAATTACAAAATAACAAAGAGTGTACAAGTTCAGGATAGCATGATATCTACTTGTTGGTGCTATTGCTTCAAAACTCTGCTCACTCATTGTATGCGTGGAGTTAAAATGGTCATTCTACAGTACATTCAGGTGTATTTTCTCTGTATACTCTGATTTTCTACCACATCCCAGAAGCATTCAAGTAAAGGTAATAGGTATTTGTAAACTGGCCCTTTGTGACTGAATGTGGGTGTATATACTTGAGTGATTCCTGTGATGAACTGTCACACTATAGTATCTGGGAGTTTTTTTGCCATTATTTTGGGATAGGATCCTGCACCCTTAAACAATGTAACAGAGACAAGAGGTTAAGAAAATGGATGAATGGAGGATATAGACTTACTTTCTTGCTTATTTGTTTTAGTATATCTTAGTATCTTCACAGACAAAGCTTCCAAAAAAACTTAATTTAATTAATTTAATAATGTTAACTTGTAACTTCCCAGTTCCCATGATGTTTAAGCAGTTGCCAAGGTCAAAAGACACTTGTTTCATTCATGAAGCCATGCTACATTAGACTTCTGGTTAATCTTTAGAGATATTATGCCAAGAGTAACATAGTTTTCTTTTAGGAAAAAGTCTGTTTGTAATATAAAACAAAATCTAATTATGTCCATAATGCTTACTGTAAAAGAAAACTGTCTCCAGTTAAAGTTTGAAGTTCATTTCTGGTAATACTAGACTTAGAATGTTCCATTGAATAAACTAACTTTATATTAAATTGGCCTGGTGGCTTTTTTGGACTTTTCTTGGGCCATCTGAATTTTCAGTTCTGTACATTTGTAGACGTGACAAATACAAACTGGGCCAAAAGTTTTACTACCTTCCCACCTATTCAAAACATAATCACAATTTTCTGTTAAATAAGTTGAAAATGACAGAAGTTTTTTTTTTTTTTTTTATCATTCACCATTCTTTATTCCATAGAGCAGACAATTTTCTCTTGATTTGAGACGTAACATATTATTCTGAAAAATGAAACAATGAAAATGTTATGGACAGAGTTATTGGAACCCTTAAAATAATATTTTTCAGCACACTCTTGAGGCAGTAACTGCAATCAAGTGTTTTCTGTAGCTCTGAATGAGATTTCTACACTCTCAACTGGCAGTTTGGCTCAAAAGTCTTGAGCAAACTGCTCCAGTTCTCTTAACTGCGATTTTTTTTTTTTTACTCTTTCCACAGTTGTTCAATAGGATTTCTATTAAGACTCCTAGCGGGCCACATCATGACATTCCAATGCTTTCTTTGCACCAGTCTTTTGTGTTCAAAAATATGTTTTGGGTCATTATCCTGTTGGTGGACCCATGATTTGCAACCCAGAGAGAGCTTTCAAACACTGGCTGGTATGTCTTGCTCCAGAATGCCTTGATAATCTTTAGATTAATATATGCCCTGCACAGATTCAAGGCACTCGGTGCCAGAGGCAGCACAGCAACTTCATAACATAAATGAACTTCCTCAGTGTTTCACAAGAAAATTGTACTTTTCTCTTCTGCAAACATAGACCTGCTGTGACATAACAAAAATAATTTTGTTTCGTCATTCCAAAGGACATTCTCCCAGAAGCACTGTGGCTTGTGAGTGTGTACTTTAGCAAACTCCAGTTGGGCTTTTTTGTGTCTGTCTTCTGCCACTGATGTCAATTTCATGCAGCATGATTTGAAACAGTTATACCTTGATCTTGGAGGTCAGGCTGAATTTGTCTTGATGTTTTCCTTACCTATCTATACCATTCAAACTACTTTCTGTTCAGTCTGGGATCCTCTTACAGCCACACCCAGGGATGTTGGCTATTGTCCCAAGGACCTTAAACCTCTTGATTATATAAGCAACCATGGTCAAAAGAATGTGAAGCTCTTTGTGGATAGTGTTACAACCTTTATCTTGACCAAACTTGACTATTACCTTTTGTCCTTTCCTCCACAGACAACTCTATGCTTTTCCTTTTCTCGCCCATGTTCAGTATGATGCACATAACGTCACAACACAGTTGAGTGAGGACTTCACTCCATTCAAATAGACGGAGAGACTGATTGTAAGATCAAAGACACCTATGATGCTATTTGGAGTAATTAGTTTGCCTGAGATAACACTACAGTCAAACTAAGTTTTTTTAACTCTTAAGGAGTCCCAATACTTTTGTCCTTGCTATTTTCATTTGTTTTAATTTTAAAATAATATGTTAAGTTCTAAATAAAAAAAACAAGCATCCACTCTATGACATATGAAATAAAGAATGGTAGATGTCAATTACTTTGGTCGTTTCAACCTGACTTACTAAAAATTGTGATTAATTTTTTAAACAGTGAAAGGGCACCAATACTTTTGGCTGTTTCTGTATAACAATAATTGTTTTCCTTTTCACTGGGGTCACAAGATTTCAAGCCATCTAGCAGGGAAAGTTTCTTTTTTGGGGTTGTTCATCTATTTTGTGGATTGTAACTTAGCATTGAGATATTCCACACTCACACGGTCTGAAAGTGGTACACTATAGCCGCCTGTGGCAAATAATGAAACAGGCCTCAATGAGCCAGAAAACTCTCCTGGCAAATGTTACTAGAATGATTAACCCCTGCTGTTATGGCAGCAATGTGTCACTGTTAAGACTGTTGTAAACACAGTGGGTAGAAAGGATGATGTAAAGTAGACATGTTCCTGCCTGCTGACCTTTGCAAGTCTGTTTTGTTGAGGTGACATTGCCTGGCCACCTCAGGAAATCAAAAAGCAGAACACTATTGTAGAGTTTTCAGGCACTGCCTTTAGGAGGAAATAGCAGGCATTATATTGTCTCTAGAAGTAAAAAAGTGTTATCTCCAGATGCAGCTGACCTTTTTGTTTTTCCTGTAAGTCATTGTTCATCATAATAAACTCCAAGATATGGTTTTCTTTTCTTTTCAGGATCATCTTGCTGCTGTCATTTCCCATCTATTTGTGCCCTTATAGTTGTATCTGCAAAAAAACTGAAGCAATGTAGTAAGGTTCATATACAGTTTATGCATGTATATACTGTGTATACTATGTTGATTTAAATGTATTCTGCGGATACAGGAGCAGGAGCAGATGGGAAATGATATACATGCATAATGTACTCGGGTGTATAATAGAATAATTAAAAAATATTTTCTAACTCTTGCCCTATGTGTATCTTTAGCACCTTTCCTCTATATCTGTGTGTGTCTGAACCTCTCTTGACTGGCAGTCCCTTTCTTGAATGTATTCTTGCAAAGCCTGCTTCTCAGACTTCATCATTATTTTCGAGGTGTCTTTCTCGCTTCCTATCTGCCTTTATACTTTCCTTCTTTGAAAGAGACTTTCTCCTATTCCTTAAAGCCAAACTGATCAATCAGGTTACTCTGAAGGACTGGACACATACACAGACCTTAGTGTTTTATTATATATTAGATATAAATTTTAATCATTTAGAGTAAACCAACCATCAACTTCTACTAGTATTTCTCGAATATTTTTAATAAAATAATAAGAATAATTGAAACATAATTAAAAATTGAAAGCTACCAAAAACACTTTTACAGTGCTTTAAAAAAAAAAATATACTCCCTGTACAAATGACAGTGTCAAATGACAAAATGTCTTATTTATTCTACTCTTACTTTGCTTCTAATGGAGTAATACTGTGCATACCACTGTATTTTTGAAAAGCAATGTCTTGTGTTCTAACCCGCCAGTCTTTGGCAAAGCAAGACAGCATCTTCAAGCTTTAATCATTTTATCTGCTATCTAAAGTAGGCAAGAGAGAAGACATAAATTACTAATTTGTCAGAAATAATAAAAAAAAAAGTTGGTTTAAATTTTAATGCTACTGGAAATGTTGTCACAGTACAGTGGACAGGAAAACTTCAAATCATGCTGTAAAATTAATTAAATAAGTCCAGTTCAGTTCAGAAGGATTTTTAATGCTTGTGGAATTTATTTTCCCTTTGCTCTTCTTTTCCTCCTTTCTATGGTTTATGGAATTGTGGATGCAACCAATGTGTGTTGTAAGTATGAAGAAAATTGATGTGGTTGTTGAACTAACTCTATGTATAGTGGAGATGGTTTACTAATCATGACAGTGCATTTTGCCACTAATTTTGGAGCAAATTAAATGATCAAGTTGCCCAGAAATGACCAAAGAAGTTTGTTAGATGTAAACTGATGGAAGTTCCTTAAATTTAGTAGCTGTTTGGAGGTATGATCCTTTAATTGCATTTAATTTTCTAATTACTCTAGCTACCTAATTACATCTGTTTGTTGATTGCTACTTTTTAAAATAACCATCCAACGTGGGTGTGGTTAGCATGTTGTTGAGCACAACAGAAATCAAGTAAAATAAAACTAGGAAGTTGCAAGCATTCTTGAATAGAAACCATGTGGCTTGAGAAATAATCAATGGTTGGTATACAATAAAAATACAAGTACAGTACAAGCAGTGGCCTTCTTAAGTACTGAATAGTGAAGTCAACATTGCTTTTTTGCCATATATTCTAGTATTTGCTTAAACGTGAAACAAAAGCAAATTTATTTCTGGGTATTTCTTTGTAAAGAATGTACTGTATACTGTATATATACTTTTACATTTCTGAATAATATCACATTTTTTTCCATCCTCTTATTGCTTGTGAGCATAACTTTCTGAGTACATTAAGGTAGTATGAAATGTAATAGTGCAGTACAGTAACACAATGATAACAGATCCAGAGTCTTCGGATCAGATCCCAGCCTGTATTGGGCATTGCTTTTAAGAGGTTTTTCCTCTGAGTACCCTGGGTATGAATTTATTTGTGACATTAACTTTGGTCTGAGTAAATGTGGGACTGCACATAAGTATGTCCTGTGAAGAACTGATGCCTGTATCTCTCCAGGGTGAGATCCTGTCTTGATCACAATACATCTTGGATTGGCTCTGTCCCAAGCTATTCTGAAATGGGTAAGCAGATGCAGGAAATAGACTGATGGCTGCATAAAACTGATTGCATATCCAGTTGTTTGCATCCCACTGTGGATTAACAGATCAACATAATTGAAAACGTTTGAGATACACTGCCAAGGCCATTTTTTTATACTTTTGATGGTTTTATTTTAGAAATCTCCTTTTTCTTTTCAACATGTGAATTTAATGTTCAGTTAGACTATAACCAGGTCATAGCCACTCACACACTTAAAATGTTTACTCCCCAACCTCAACTAGTGTTGGTGTGATGTTTGGTCTTGATAAATGATAAAGTGCTGACCAGTAAGTCTCAAGGTATTTTCTGCTACAGTAATTGGTTACATCCTCTGGGTGATGTAGTCATGCTAGACATCTACACTCCAACCCACCTGTATGAATTTATGAATGTGGATTAGTGAGATTTTAGCTAGGCTTAAACTAAGACATTTTGGGGTGAATATGTATACAGTATTGTGTCTAAGCTATCAGAAAAGCACAACTGAAACGAAATCAAGCATTACAGTGCCAGTTCAGATCAACCTTGGTTTGATACTAAGTTAATCTGTAGTGAGACTAAAGTTAAAATATGTTTGCTGCATCAAGAGACAAGTATACTTGCTAAAGAAGTTACTAATTTATGAAAAAGAAGAATGTACCTGCAGTCACATGAGGATATAATACAGCAGTACTAACCATTGTTTCATGCAGAATGTTAAACAACTTCAGGAACTTCAGGAACAACTTCTATTATTTTTTTTAAAAAAAGGAAAACACACAAATCTCAATAGTAAAAATGACTAGTCATGGGGGCAGGCTGTATGTGCATTAGAGCTGACACTCATCCAGAAGCACTATGCATATAATGCATAGAAGAGGAATAAGGAGCACATGTTTTTGACCTCAAAAACCAAGGATAAGCTTGTCTGTCTGATGGCTCATATTTTACATACCATGACAGAATAGAAAAAAGGAAAATAAAAGCGCTGAGATTGTGGTTAAACTCACCATACCTGTTAACCCTTCTTATAGCACCAGCGTTAACTTTGTCAGGCAACAAGAAATTGGCTGTCACAAAAAGGAGCTAGCTCAGCTGTGCTGGAAGATCAGCAGTTCAGTTGGTAAATTTGACATGGCCAGCAATTTTCATTTGTTTAAACTAAAATGGTCCAGCGAAGAGATCAACAACTGCAGTTAGCAAGTCTGACATGCCCAACTACTAAAAGTGAGGTAATGTGACAACGTCTTAACATAAAGTAGGAACTAGACAATTATTTATTAATTTAAGATTGAAAACCATCAGCCAAAGGATTCCTTAGGCCAGCATTTGAAACTCACTGAGCAAAAGTGTTACAAAGATATATTCATTATGTTCAATGATACTTGGAGGTACTGGAGTAAATGTTAGAGTTTTTAGTGCAGGGACGCTGCCAGTTTACTCTTTTTGCAAGTCATGAAAAAAATTAAGAGTTTATAGCCCATTTTCATAAGGAACACTAACAGAAAGTCCTGTACAAAAGCAGTCAAAGTGTCAGTGGAAATAATACAGTCCAAACATTATTGTTTTCTCACCTGGTCAGAATTAAGTAGCTAAAGTCTGAAGATAAGAAGTATAAATAACTGAGGTAAATATCAGTGTGTATATAAAGGATGATAATGCAAGTAAAATACATATACTGATGTACAGATACAGTGTATAATTCATTTTTCAAATTAATCTTTATATATAAAGGCCAAATACCACTGACTCACTCATCACAAAATCTCCGAACCATGAGAACTTTGGACTTGAAATGTAGGTTACCTTTGGCCCATAGGTGCTCGCTAAGAAACAGTTTTAAAAATTTTGTGGTCCGTGCACAAAATTTCTTATTGTTTTTTAGACTCATTTGTATGTCTGTTCGTTTTTCACGAGAGAACTACTTAACAGATTCAGATCGGGTTTTTTTTATATAATTTGCTTGAACATTCCGTTGATTTTGCGACTTTCTCATCACACTAAGTATCATAGTTTGCTTGCGGTACCATTTTATTAGTGAGAATCCGAGAGAGACTCATCGGGCTGCGGGGGGCAGGGCACTCCTCACTAACACCTCTGCCTTGGGGCATAACCTTAACTCTGCTTAGTTAGTGAACGAGAGAACTACTTAACGGATTTAGATCTTTTTTTCTATAATTTGTTTGAACATTCCGGTTGATTTTGCGACTTCTGTCATTGCCCTAAGAATCATAGTTCTGTTGCAGAAGTGGTATATTCGCACTAATTTGAGACAAAGGCTGTGTGAGTGACGTCAGGAGTAGAGAGCTGGGCAGGGCCCTCCTCACTGTCCTGTTTCACTAATACGCGGGCAAAGCCGCGGGGGATGGATAGTTACATATATATATGTAATTATTATTACTACTACTAATAATAATTCTTTACATTTATATAGTACTGTTCTCACTACTCAAAGCACTTTATATAGTAAGTGGGGAGCCACTTCAACCAGAACTAATTATCCTTATATATGATTTGATACTATCCGTATGTATGGTGTTCGTGTCAATACTCCGTATGTATGGTGCTCGCGTCAATACCCCGTATGTATGGTGTTTGCGTCAATACCTCGACTCAATACAAGTTAGAACCATGCAATGGGACTCTGCCTCTGTACTTAGAACATAACGTGGCAAATGCGGACGCAGTATTGCATGATTGGCTAAGAATGTTCGAATGCTTCAGTGATGCCGCTGAACGGCCAAGTATAGTAAGTCGGTGTTGGTTCGAGCAGATAACAGTAACTTTGGTTGGTTTTTGGAACGTTGGTTTGGTGGGGCATACTTTCCAGGACTAACATCGTCAACTGACCTAAACCCTTCGACAGCTCCGGAACCGTAAGTAATTTAGAACGTATCACCATTTGCTTGGTATGTCAAAATCTATCTTTGGGCAATTCGGTTTTGGCATTCGTCCTTCTGACATCTATTGGCACAATGAGTAAAGACGGTTGGGTATTAACAACGGTCATTGTTTAAATTTTAACCGATCTCAGATCTAAAATGACCACGCCAACATAATTATTACTCCGACTCTGATTAGAGTCGTAAAATACGGTTTGTTTTGAAAATTTGTTTGCCGGAAAAAATCAAATGAGGTATGCCAAAGAGCTGAGTTAACGTCTTGCAGCCCCGTTTAAACAGGAAGCTCTTCATTACATTGGCCGAAAAGGTCTACTGTATTTTAAGCACAAATCAGTGCCATGAAAACAAAATCATTTCAAGGACTTAATAAAACAAATAATTATTTGCCAAAAAAGTATGGATTTCACAAACGTAGAATTTGTAGCCCGATTTGATTGGGCTCTCTGTCTCTAGTATATATATAAAACTGTCAGAACTAATGAATTAAAACAAAGATACCCCTAACTGTTTATCCATCCATTATTGATCCTGCATAACCAGATTCAGAGTCATGTGAGCTAGAGCAAGGCATTACCCAAAACTGGATGGTGTTCTTGGCTATTGCAAGGTACACATACCCTTATTCTGACTCCAGGCCAGTTTAGAGTTGACAATTTACCTATAATGTATATCTTTACAATAGGAGAGGAAAACCAGAGTTCCTAAAGGAAAACATATGCAGCATTTAATTTCAAAAATGCCTTTTAATATGTCCAAGTATATTCTGTTTATCTGAAGTAGTTTTGTACATTCTAGAGATCATTTATAAGGCTCATCTTTGTGCTTTATGTATGTAATATGATAGCACCACCTTGTGGTGTTACAAAAGAACTGCAATAAAATATCACATCAGTATAAATACAGACAGAAAATATAAACTACAAACGGCTAACATTTTAAAAGTTATAAAGCGCTCTCTGCTATACAGGGGTGTAAAACATTCCCAGCCTTCACCTTATGGATCCTGAGTGGCACATTTACATTTTCCACAGGTTTCTCCTTAATTTTGTTTACCTGTTTCTTTTGAGTATTCCTGGAGTCAGGTTTTTTTTTTTTTACCTAACAGCACCAAATGAAAACTTCGGCTAGAATCTAAGCCAAGAGTCCATGTGGTGTGTCTCAGTTGCTATAACTTTAGTACATGAAGCCAGGTGCAATTCTGTTACACGGAGGAGAAAAATATAATGTTGCCTTATGCAAAGACGTATCTGTGAAGCAGTGTCCCATGATATCAATGATATGTCTGGATATCTATCATATAAGGCACAAATAAGGTTTCTTTATTTGCCATTCCTTTTCCCCTAATTTTGTATTGTTGAATGTGATGTGTATGTGTTTTTTTTTTATATATTTATAAATACGTGTAGTATGCAAGGCTTATAAAAGTAAATTAAATTGATCTCAACCCTACCTTTCAATCACTCATGAAGTTTGATTTCATCATATCATATTAGTGTGCTCTTCATGGCTCTGCACTCAGACCTCATACTGAGGATCACACAGCCCTGGCAACAGTACTTAGTGTTGATAGTCCGTGTCCCTTGTAAATTATTTGGAGATCTTCCTCCTCTGAGATTCCTTTGTCTTCCTGTATGACATTTACTTCCTTGAGTCTGGGCATATCTGGTCTATTACTATTAGTTCTGGCAGCTGATTAGATTGTTCAGTCACATTAAATAACAAATCACAAATTCGTAATGCATTATCAAATATAAGGTTCCCAGCATTTAAATCTGTTTTTCTGATCATTTTTCTGGTCTCCTGTTGTGTATTTAGCCCTAGTATCCAAATACCTAAAAACAACTTGAAATTATTATGGTGAAAACAGATACTGATCAAAAGTTTTCATACTAAATTTAAATTGCTGACTGGTTATAAGAGTCATACCACACTTCATCAGTAGTGTAGATACACTGGCAATATTATGCTTTTCTAGTCAAAGCCCTAGCTACTACTATAAGTCACAATAACTTCTGATAAATACGTAATAAAGAATATGTACAGAACCAATCAAAACTGATGTAGTGTGGCTTTCCAGATTTACATCTTCCAAAAGGATTTTGCTTAAGCAGTACTACAGAGAGCCATGTCCAACTTATTGAAACATTGTGCTACCTGATTTAGCGATCTGAACCTTGCAACTTCCTGGTTTTAAACCCATGTCTTGGTCATTAGGCTATACTATCCACAAAACCATTATTTGTATAGTTATTAATTTATCTTGAGAGGGTACGAATCTTGGTTTAGACAGAAGTTTTAATATTGTGTGGTCCTCTAAAGTAATGATAATAAATAACAAACCAAGGCATCATAATATCCATAAAGCACTGAAAGCCTGCTTACTTGCTTTGAGATTCTACTGCACGTTCTGATTTCAGCAAGCTGCCTGATTCTTTGTACCATTTTCTGCCTGCAGTGTAGATGTGGTGACTCAGAATTTTGGAAGTGGTAATGATTCACAGAAGCCACAAATATCATGAAGAGGTATTTTTTAACTATTCATTTCTTTTCAATATGTAGTGTCTTCGCATTGGGATTAAGGGGAGGAAGTAGACATCAGAGACAATGAGGTGCTGTATACTGATCTGTGTGACAAGACAAAGTGCACCACTCCTTCAGAAGATGCCTGTTGTGATGATGTAATGGAAATTAAGCCTAAAGCCAGATCACAAAAGAGAAGGGCTCCAGAGGTACCTATACTGGTTGATTCAAGACCCTTGAGTGCGTTAACTAATAATTTACTTGGCTCTAATTCTTTCATCATAACCAAATTGACTTTCATATTTACTGTAGCTCAGCTGCACAGGTTTTCAGCGCCAGGCTTATGAACCTGCACCTTAACAGGAGGTTTACTCCTATCTTTTAATCATAAACCTGTTGCCTTTACTAAGCCTAATTTGTTCATGGCTGACAGATCTACCAGTAGCTAGGTTTACTGGAGAGCCCATTAGATTCTGCATGTGTTTTTGTGATTTTTACGAACTAACAACAAGATATGTAATAATATAAATATAATGCTTAATTCAGTAAATTAAGTGCATGTTATTGGATCAGTGTGTTTAAAAGAAAACCATTCCCTCTAAAAGAGTGCTGCATCGATTTCTAAACTGGCGAAAATAGATGTAAAATTGTAATGATGGATTATCCATTAGTTTTTGTTTTTGTCTTAGTACAGGTCTTGTATTTTGTCAGCATGGGCCTCAAGACAAGAAACGCCCCCAGACCAAACGCCCGTCGGGCCCACTTATTCAGACCAGCCTAGTTCAGTTTTGCCAGTAACATTAATATCATGTCATTGGACTCTAGGAGGAAACAGTAATTCCCTGTGGAAATTCGCATAAACAGGAGTCCAGGTGGTGTAAGGTGGAAATGCTGACAGCCCGGCCACCATGCTTACCTATAATTAATTACACAAAATGTATTTCTAGGTGGACTCCAACTTCTTTCTGTTATTGTAAGATGTACATGTAGGTTGATTTTATCTTCTCTTTTGGTCTGTTGAGAGTGAGTGTCAATGTTGCATGTGCTAACTTCATGATAGACTTGTTTGTGCTTTGGGTTGGAGACTTGGAAGAAGCAAAGACTGGCCGGGGTCCAATCTCAATAAGCACAGGACAAACAAAAGGAACTAACAATACCTTGAAAACATCACTGAAAATGTACCAGGAGGAGGAAAAAGAGAATTTCAAAATAGTAGTAAAATCTAGGTACAAGACTGTAAACAGTCTTTTTATGTTCTCTTTTTGATGTTTTTGAAAAGCAGGCAGTATGATAATGCATTATGTCATTTGTATGATATAAAATATTAGGCTTATATCTTTTGGCAGTAGGATAATGCATTACAGTATATCTTTTGTATGATATAAAATATTAGGTTTGTATCTTCATTTCCAACCCTTCCTCACCAAGTAGGTAGAGTAATAAGGAAGCTGAAAGGAGAAAATTCTGGCTCAAGAAAACACAAAATGACTAAAAGTGCCAAGACCTGAAAGCAAATGAACTAAGTTGTGGAGGTGCTCTTACTGTACAGGGAGTTACTTCAGCAGAGGAGCATGGTCTGATATCACCAGTGTTGCGACAACTGCAGAGGGACAGATCTTGTCTTGAGCACATGGATTGTGGTTTGATGCAACTGTAGAGGGGCATGTGGTCTGACTTTTGTCAGTTATTTGAAAGATGTTAAAGCATGATTTATTTATTACATAAAGACAAAGAAAAGATTAGCAAGGGAGAAACATATATAGCATCACATCTCCCTGTCCTGCTTGGTTACTGCTGTTCATGATTTTTCACTAGCAGTGAGAGCAAAAGATATGCCAGTTGTGCCTAAATGAAAACTTTTTTCCACTTATCTCAACTCAGTAACACTTTATTAGGCAACTAGCCATGTGTGCCCAACTACGTTGCGCGTGTTAAAGTTGTATGTGAAGGGCTCCCTGTTTAAATGCGGCTGCCAGTCGTGAACTGGGCCCTTCGTCGCACAGCATTATGATTTTTTTTATAAGGGAAACAAAATTACAAAAGAAAACCCTTGGATATTGAGTCGATAGGAACGGCCTACTCGGAATCACTGTCCGAATCGTAATTATGTGGTGGTGTAGGAGCATTTCTGCTTCTGTCCGTTCACAGTCCGTCTCGTTTTCACAACGCTGTCGTTTCCTCTCACGATCTCTTCTCAACCTTTCTCTAATCTCGCAGGTTGCTTTGTGGCAATCCAAAGAGTAAGGCAATATACACGGAGCAATGGTTATAAAAGGAGGACACATAGGTATCCAGGCTCTTTAAAGTATAAATAGGGATCACTTCACTGACATGTGAGTAAGCCACGGTACAACTGTGAGACGCGCAGCACTCGCCGGCTACAACGTAACAATAATAATTTCCAGAACATGCTGTTACGTTGTCATTCATTTTACCCACGGTCTTTCTTTCATTCATATGTTACGTAGGCACGTACCTTTTATCTTCGGCAATCTCATTCTCTAACCAGACCTCAGGAGCTAACCAGCGTAACACTGTCCACCACTCCTGTCGTTATTCCAGCACATTGTTGACATCCGTGAGTAACAACAACGTACTAAACTGGAAGGTGGTCTACGCATGCGTGGAATTCACGGACAAACAAAGATCACGATCTAAATGAAGATCTCTTTAGTTAATTTAAAGCACAACAATTTGTTTAGTTTGAATGTCTGTGTTTTGAGGTGTGACTGGCGTACTACAGTCTTCAGTAGTATAAGCCTGGAGAAGATTCTTAATGCAATGCCTATGCTTTAGCTGTCTCTCTACTGCCATCTAGTGCTTCTTCTTCTAATTCATTCTCGGACAAACAAAGATCAAGATCCACATGAAGATTATGTATAGAGATGTTTATACTCCCACAGAACTTTTACCTCTGTTTTTGTCACCATCTCCTGGTTGGAGAAAGCAATTTAAATCCCTTCACGTTATTATTTGTCTCTGCTTCAAAATATTTTTTTAATATTTGATTTTCTTTAATTGAATTTGTAGACTGTTGTCTTAGCATACAATAGTCTTCTCAGAAAGGGAGGCTGAGTAGGCTGTCTGATAAGAAAATTATTTGTCTAGTAGTAAACAAGATTTAATGTTAGATTGCAAGTAAGTTCTGAACATACATATTTCTCATCTTTTTAAAATGGGAAAATTCTGTCATGTGGAAAGTAGACATTATGTATGACAGTGTAGTGGCCATTTAACTAAGAAGACTGCAAAATTTGATGGTGATTCTTTTCACAGAACTGGACACTTTTTCATTAAGCCAGTATTAAATTGCGCAGCTTTTCTTCAGCCTCACTGAACAACTTCCTAGAATTTAAGAGCATCCTAACACTTGGCATAACAGATCAACATTTTATGCCATTATATGTAACTCTCACATATTGTTGGTCACAACTACAGTAGCTCTCCATAGCTACCTGTATTAAAACCTGTTGACTGTCCCTTGTATACTGTGCCCTCCATTAACACTCCTCTTCTTAAGGCAGTTATAATAACTAGTCACTCTTTCACATATTTCATTATTTTAAATGTGCAATTGTGTGATTTGCAGAAAATTGTAACAGCTGTGTCTCTGCTATTTGTGTTATGCTTTAAAGTAATTTGTTGGAAAAATCAGTTAAAATGTCACATAATAGGTATAGCGTCACATGCTTGATCATGTCGAATGAGATAAGACTGATGTGGTAGCATTTAATTCATTTTAGAGTGTAGCTTAAGTGTTGTGCTCAGTGCTTATTCATTCCCAGCAAACAGTACCCAAGTGGTTGTTGTTATTCTTTTAAAATGCAGAAGCAAAAGAGGAAAATAAAATCACAGGCTTTTTTTTTGTTTTTCTTAAATTTTTATCATCAAGTTTAAATATGACATTGGTTTTGTTTTTTTAGAGGAAATTAGTGATTGAATATAAAAATATCATTTATGATATTATAGCCCTTATAACACTCTATTGGATAAAATAGATTCTAAAAATATATAGCCATAGACGGATTATAGCACACTAGAAAGTATTTTCCATGCATTTTCTAAATAGGTGTCGCAATTTTTTCAATGCAGTTTTGTATTCAGTATATATGTAGGGGTCCAAGCAGCCACATATTTAGTTTTTGAAGACACCGGAACTGAAGTGTTTGGCAATCTAAATAAAGTTACAAGGTTTATTTGATTTGATGGGCTTGCGTAAATAGCTGGAGCAAGGATGTGATGTGATCAGAGTTGTACTGATTCATTGTTTTATTCCCTTAATAAATGCTGGTGCAGGGCTAATGCAAAGCGATACTGTGCTCCATTGCTGTTTTTTCAGTTTATTACACTAGTGATGTTATAAGAAATGAATTGATGCATGGTTACTACTCAGATAGAACAAAGGTGGCAGAATTCTTACAAAGAATGATTATTGTTGCAACTGGCTCATTGTTTTTGCTTCTGTATTAACACATAAAATGTGGTTGCAAACTATCTTTCATAAACATCAAAGCATTTCAATTAAATTTATGCATGTTCCCTAAAATTAATTTAGTCAATTCTGTAGTTTTTCATTTCCATAGGGTCTTTAATTGGCACCATCGATATGAAAGCATTTTAATTAAATCAGCACCGCAGTTTATACTAAAGCAACAGATGTAAGTCGTCATTCATATTTCTTAGGAAAACTAACATATTAGATTTTAGGTTTTGCATCTTTATTTTGCACTAGCTGTCCCCCATGGCTCCGCCCGCATGGTAGTGAAACAGGAAAAACTCTTTTTGCCAAACATGTAAAAAGTTGGCAAGGTATCACTGACCAAGCGGAAGGTAGGTACACTCCAACATCAAATGTTGCCACTGTATCTGATTGTGTTCAGCTCTGATGGGAGAGCGTTCCCCAAGTGGGGAGAAGAGCACATGGCCGTGATATCTCTGCCAATGATCAGTTACCCTCTGAAACACACACTCTTTAACAAACAGGTATCGCTAGCTAAGCGGAGACAAGGTACGTTCCAACATGTGGCGAGAGGTAGAGCGACTTGAACGGAGGCTGGTGCGTGAATGAGGAAGGCCCCACCTGGCTCCCTACTCCTGAGGCCCCGCCTTCCCCTTTCCTCTGCCCAAAGGTTGTTTCTTGGATTTGCACAAATAAATTGGTGCTGCACCCGAACTATAATACTTGATGAGAGAAGTTGCAAAATCAACTGGAATCCATCCATCCATCCATTATCCAACCCGCTATATCCTAACTACAGGGTCACAGGGGTCTGCTGGAGCCAATCCCAGCCAACACAGGGCACAAGGCAGGAAACAAACCCTGGGCAGAGCGCCAGCCCACCGCAGGGTACACACACACACACACACCCTCACACACCAAGCACACACTTAAGACAATTTAGAATAGCCAGTGCACCTAACCTGCATGTCTTTGGACTGTGGGAGGAAACCGGAGCACCCGGAGGAAACCCATGCAGACATGGGGAGAACATGCAAACTCCACGCCTCCTAACTGCGAGGCGACATGCTACCCACTGTGCCACCGTGCCGCCCAATCAACTGGAATGTTCAATCAAATTATTGAAAAAAACTCAATGTAAATCTGTTAAGTAGTTCTCTTGTGAAAAGTGGACAGACATACACATACAGACAGACAGATGTGTGAGAGAGAGAGAGAGAGATGATGAAATAGCATTGGTAGCAGAGTCATTTACGTTTTAAAATAAGCAAAGTGGGAGCTGGAGTTTCTGTAATGGAAGGTGAAATGCTTAAGCTATTACTTTGAATAATGTGTGTTGTATGTTGTAGTCACTACACAATGAACTGACAATGGTGGATTCTCTTCACCACTGAAATCATTTGAATTGGGTCTTGTCTTTGGCACAAGGAATAAACTGTAGCTAGTCATAGAATACATTACCTTGGATACTTAGACATACTACTGGGCCATTGCATAGGCAATATTGAAAACTATGCCCATTTTAATGGAAGCAAGACCTGTGCCACCAGTACATACCCCCAATCTCTTTCAGTCAAGGGCCTGTACATTAGGAGAGCTGTCTAGGATGATAGCTATGCTGGAGCCTGATGGAAAAGCAGTCCAAATATATGATTTGCAAAAAAGTACCTTATGCTGTAAAAATGCATTGAAAATGAAGATTGTGTGCTCCCTGTATCTGGTTGTAATAGGAGAAGTTCAGAAAACTGAGAACATAATTTTATGATGTGATGTGAAATAAATTTTCAATATATAAACAGGAATGGATGTTCACTGCTGTGATCCTAAGCAGTTGATAAACATGCTCAGTTGTTTTAAGTGACCGTGTTTAAGTGCACAGCTTGTGAGTATAATCTTTCTAATGACATGCTATTTGCTTAACATCTAAACCTGAGTACTGTATAATAAGTTAATTAATAAGAAGAGAAAATTATTTTCCCAATAATAAATATGGATCTGATTGAATATTTGATTCAGAATGTATTTGGACCCCTTCAATTTCTGCACAATTTTGTATTGTAGATTTAATTTTAAATGGATAAATTTGTCATTTTGCCAATCAATGTACATTCAATAACCCATAATGAGAAAGTGAAAAAGTTTTCAGAAAGGTTTGCAAATTTATTAAAATTAGTCTTCTTTGGCAAGTCTCTACAAGGATGGACACCTGAATTTGAGCAGTTTATCCCATTCTTCCTGGCAGATCCTCTCAAGCTAAGTTATATTGGATGTGAAGTGTGTATAAATTGCCATCTTCTTGTCCTATTTTTTTACAGTACTATACTTTAAGATATTTAAAGTTGTTGTTCTCAATTCTTTGAAAAAGCATAAACAAATCAAACCTAATTTGTGTTAATTTTCTTTCCTCAGCCTCCTCCTAGAGTTCTTAGGCCTCGTATCAAAACAAGAAGTATCTCGTCTTCAAACAGTGACACCATGTGACTGCAAGAGGATGTTGGGGCGCTGCCATCAGAATTCCACATCAAGATTGCTTCACTGCCTTAATGAGAATACAGTCAACTTACAGAAAGAGAACAGAAACAATCCGTACAAGGCATTATGATGTTGATCCTACCAAAGGCAGCAGAGTTTTCCTTTCATGACTTTTTGACTGGGTTTGTCTTTTAATTAATTTATTATTTTTTATTTTATGGTGCTGTTTTCCATTTTGAAAGGAATGATAGAAAAGTTGAGAATTTGTACACACAACTGTTTGGGCAATTGATTATTTCAGAATTGCCTGAATTAAAACAATCAAGTTAACATAGGCACTTCTCATGGTAAACAGTACATTTAAAGATGCACCAACCCCCTGATTGGCATGGTTACTTTCACATTTGGAGTTGCTTGTAGGGGTCAATTTATGTCATCTGTTTTGCAGGCAGGGTCATGTGTCCTAGAAGTGGTACTGGTGTTTTCGTCATAATTTCTAATTGTTTACAAATATAGAATCTTACTGCACACACAATAAATCTACTCTTTACATTTTTACAACAGGTCTGTTGTCCAATGTAGGCTTACAACAAAGGAAATTTTGAGAGATGAATGGGGAGCATCAAGTAAATGTTTTAAAATCAGTCTCATTTGCTGCCTTCCTGATTTGGTGAAAAATAATGGGAGATTATAGTTTGTATTATTATTATTATGCAAGTATGTATGTTACCATCACGATTACCAACTGGCTCCTAATGAACTCATACAATGAAATAATGTTATAATGAGCAGTAGTAAGTACCGGAGTTTTTGAAGAAATAATGTATACTAACTACAGTATATCCATCCATCCATCCATTTTTCTCTACTTTTCTTTTTGTGCAGGGGCATGGGGTAACTACATTCTTAAGATTTAAGTGAGTAAATGCTGTGCACTAGTCTTAATAGCTTTTTGAAACAAGTGAAATGAAAAGGGGATTCACATCTTTGTATAATGCAGTCCAATTTCTCAAAAAGACATAAGTTCCATTTTCTGCATCCACTTTTTGTCCATTGCAGAGACCAAACAGAAACTACTGTACACAGAGACATAGTACAGTTTAAATACAGCTAAGGGATGCATTTTAACAACAAAAACTACTACTTTGCAGCTCATCTACAAATAAGTTAGGGATATATTGCTATATGAAATAAAAGCAGTCAAGGAACACTTTTAATAATTGGACATTTAATCAAACTACAATGTTTCATTTGTTCCATGTTTCTAGACATGTTAGTTATGGTTTGATTGAAAGTTAAACCATTAGTTGAGTGATTGTTCTTTTACTTACCACTTTTTATAGTGAGCACTGTTATAAAGGTGTTTACAAAAAACATAGCCGTACGTTTTTAGGCAAATGACAAAAAGGAAGCAGTGTACCTAACTGAACCACTCAGTGCTTTCCTGAAGTGCGGATCAGGGTTTGAACACCTAATCAACTGAACTGTTGACAGCAAACATGGCCAAGTTAACAGAATCAGAAAGTAATGTTAGCCAAATATGTGCCTTTCTATCACCTAATTTTTTTGGGAAATCAATGTTTCCTTAAACGGTTTCCCCAGCAAGTGTTAGGAGGTCTACAAACAAAAGAAAAGTGGGAAAAAAATCATGCACATGTACAGATGTATCTCCAGCAATGGCTTTAGAATAATTCAATATATATATTTTTCTGCCTTAACATTGAAATAACAGCAAAAGCAAACCTGCATAATTAATGATAATAAAACACAATTGACATTAATTTGACCTTCTTCCAATTGTCATATTTCAGCAACACTGGAAAAGTAATTTGAAATGCGTTAAGTGTGTTGGCAGGAAAAAATTTTTGGTCAAGACAAAAAATCACTCAAGTATAACAACATATTATATCATATCTGCTACTTACTGGATTCTTGCTATGATGGACTTAATGTATTGTATGTTGCCTTATTCTCAAATTTAGCATCTTACATTTGCAAGATTTTGTTATAATGTGTACAAAATAATGTCCAATTTGCATAATGATACAGATCAGATATACAGTGCATCCGAAAAGTATTGACAGCGCATCACTGTTTCCATATTTTGTTATGTTACAGCCTTATTCCAAAATGGATTAAATTCATTTTTTTCCTCAGAATTCTACACACAACACCCCATAATGACAACGTGAAAAAAGTTTACTTGATGTTTTTGCAAATTTATTAAAAATAAAAAAAACTGAGAAATCACATGTACATAAGTATTCACAGCCTTTGCCCAATACTTTGTCGATGCACCTTTGGCAGCAATTACAGCCTGAAGTCTTTTTGAATATGATGCCACAAGCTTGGCACACCTATTCTTGGCCAGTTTCGCCCATTCCTCTTTGCAGCACCTCTCAAGCTCCATCAGGTTGGATGGGAAGCGATGGTGCCTAGCCATTTTAAGATCTCTCCAGAGATGTTCAATCGGATTCAAGTCTGGGCTCTGGCTGGGCCACTCATGGACATTCACAAAGTTGTCCTGAAGCCACTCCTTTGATATCTTGGCTGTGTGCTTGGGGTCGTTGTTCTGCTGAAAGATGAACCTTCGCCCCAGTCTGAGGTCAAGAGCGCTCTGGAGCAGGTTTTCATCCAGGATGTCTCTGTACATTGCTGCAGTCGTCTTTCCCTTTATCCTGACTAGTCTCCCAGTTCCTGCCGCTGAAAAACATCCCCACAGCATGATGCTACCACCACCATGCTTTACTGTAGGGATGGTATTGGCCTGGTGATGAGCGGGGCCTTTTTTCCTCCAAACGTGACGCCTGGCATTCACACCAAAGAGTTCAATCTTTGTCTCATCAGACCAGAGAATTTTGTTTCTCTTGGCTTGAGAGTCCTTCAGGTGCCTTTTGGTAAACTCCAGGCGGGCTGCCATGTGCTTTTTACTAAGGAGTGGCTTCCGTCTGGCCACTCTACCATACAGGCCTGATTGGTGGATTGCTGCAGAGATGGTTGTCCTTCTGGAGGGTTCTCCTCTCTCCACAGAGGACCTAGAGCTCTGACAGAGTGACCATCGAGTTCTTGGTCACCTCCCTGACTAAGGCCCTTCTTCCCCGATCACTCAGTTTAGATGGCCAGCCAGCTCTAGGAAGAGTCCTAGTGGTTTCGAACTTCTTCCACTTATGGATGATGGAGGCCACTGTGCTCATTGGGACCTTCAAAGCAGCAGAAATTTTTCTGTAACCTTCCCCAGATTTGTGCCTCAAGACAATCCTGTCTCAGAGGTCTACAGACAATTCCTTTGACTTCATGCTTGGTTTGTGCTCGGACATGAACTGTCAACTGTGGGACCTGATATAGACAGGTGTGTGCCTTTCCAAATCACGTCCAATCAACTGAATTTACCACAGGTGGACTCCAATTAAGCTGCAGAAACATCTCAAGGATGATCAGGGGAAACAGGATGCACCTGAGCTCAATTTTGAGCTTCATGGCAAAGGCTGTGAATACTTATGTACATGTGCTTTCTCAATTTTTTTTATTTTTCATAAATTTGCAAAAATCTCAAGTAAACTTTTTTCACGTTGTCATGATGGGGTGTTGTGTGTAGAATTCTGAGGAAAAAAATGAATTTAATCCATTTTGGAATAAGGCTGTAACATAACAAAATGTGGAAAAAGTGATGCGCTGTGAATTCTTTCCGGATGCACTGTAATAGGCCATTGTTTGAAAGCACATGAGCTGCAGTCACAATCAGTACATCTTAGCATGTCAATGAGATTTATTATCATCTTTCCACAATGCACAGTGGCTGAGTAGCAGGAACAACAGTCTTTATTTAGCCTTTCATTTCTCAAATGTAATTAGTTCCTAAAACAATTTTGCAGCAGGAAAAATATTTTGTTTCTAATCTTGAATCAATAATGGCAATGTGTTTGACATTTCCCAGTTTTCACTCCACAGTTTTAAGGAGTGAAAAGTTTCATCATTTGCCTTTTTTTGTACAGTTTAATACCATGTTGCTGCTGTGTAACTTTGAATCTACTTTCCCTATAATGGTGTAATATTATATAATGATGTTCAAACTCTGTTACAGTGCAGCAGTGACACCATCTGTGCATCTTATGAAGCAAGGTTCTATGGCGTAAGACATTTTTCTTCATTCCCCCAGTCCAATTAGTCACTTGTACTCCACTGCGTGGTGGTCCTATGGACACAAAGCCATTTTTTGCTATGATAGATGTTTCCTCCAGGTACTTTGAGCTCCTCACTCAGTTCAAAGACATGCAGGTTAAGTGGATTAGCAATGCTAAATTAACATTGATATATATGTGTGTGTGTGTGTGTGTGTGTTTGTGTTTGTGTGTTCACCCTGCGATGGCCTTGCACTGATGCTTGCTAGGGTAGACTCCAGCTTCCCCTGTCTCCTGTTCTTGATAAGCAGGTAAGGAAGATGGATGGATGGATGGATAAAGAACTAACTGGATTTATCTGGTGTCTTATTTTTCATCTTTGACAAATAAAGGCCTTTAACTTATTGCTTAGTCAACTTTAAAAGGAATCATTCTGCCTGTGTACAACCATAAGCCATGGAACACACCACAACCTACTGGTTAACCATTGATAAATGTGCTTTCTAAAATGGTGTAGCTCACTCTTTGCTCCAATATCCAACAACTGTAGATTTACTTAATGGAGTGAACTACTAAAATTCATACACTATGTGATTTGCACATATGGTGTTTGATATTCTAAATGTAGATAAGATTGGTTCGTTCATTATTTTAGATCTTTTTAGGTCCTTCACCCTGTCCTCTGAGTGACTGCTTCAGGCCACTGCTTGTTACATGAGTGCCAAGACTGCAGGTTATTATTTTTGTTTCCTGTGGCAGTGTGGATCTGTTTCAGCTCTTTCTTGTACTTCAAGGCTCATTTAACTCCGCTTTGTATAACACTACATTTGTAAAAGCAGCTTACCCACATGAAAGCACTGTGAATTTTATTAGTCTTGATGCTGCCTGGAGCAATTTGTCAAATTGGTTAAGGCAGTTTTGAACATTATTGGTGTTTGCAAAATGTATCCTGACACAGGTTTAGAAAATGAAGTAAACACTGAACATCCTGGTATGAAACACAATTATGGCAGCACTGTCCTAAATCAAGGAAAATTATTTTATGGCTTGAGCTGGGATTCTTGTTTTTCAGTTGTTTTCTTAGTATGTTATTTTTGGCTGAGACATCAACAAGAAATGGATTGGTTGATGTTAAGATTTGAGTGTTCAGGACTATATTTATTAACTGGGACTAAGTAAATGTATTTGTCCGTTGTATGTTCTATAACAGACCTTTATGATCCCCATTTGAACAATTTTACTATCTGATTTATAATTTGGGAATACAGAAAGATTGAAGTATTTTGAGTCCAAGAAGCAGGTCAGTCTTTAGTCAATTAATGGGAGATTAAGCAGTTGGAAAAATCAATCCAATGATAGACAGGTGTGTACATGGATGTTAAACTCTACACATCTCAATTCTATTTGCATTATCCCTTCCAGTATCTTTACTGGTGGGGAAAAAATTTCTGATAACCCTAATTAATGTCTTGACAAACATGTTCTCATTTTACCAAAGAAATCAAAATATGTTTTCAATTCTACATTGAAAGCTCCAATAAAATTAATAGGATTTCAGATAAATGTTGTTAACTTAAGTCATTTTCAATTTCTTTGTACTATAAATTGAGCTCCTTACTTAACCTTTAACCCTTCCAGGAGCACCAAACAAGAATAATTTTTGAGTGAACTCTTTTAAAAATGGAGGAATTCTCTTAATATTTAAAAATTAATTGTTCAGTGTGATGATTGAATGGACTGGCACCCGTCCAAGTTTGGTTTCTTGTATCCAGTGCTGCTAGAAAGGCTTTGGCTCCCCATGTTCCTGCAGTGACTTAAAGAGTGTTAAAACTAAAATGAGTTAATATCTCTTTTTGACAAACCTTTGTACTGCTCCTCCTTAGTGTGAAGTGATTACGTCAATATTATAATTTTGGTTTGTGCTGGCCCAGTTTTTAAGTGATGTGCTATGTAATGTTGGTTCCTTTCTTGAACATGTTGTTGCTTGTTTTAACTTCCCTCAACCATGAATAGGAGTGGCCAAATTTTAAAATGGATCGATGGTTATTAAGAATTATGAATCACTAGAGGTGGAATTATTAATCACAGCACAGTGGGGAAGATGAAAACCATTTATTTGCACTTTTATCCACATTGATATGCACCTTGACTTAAACACCAAACCTCAGTTAAGGGAGTATTCAAAGGATGGTGTGAAGGTAAACTATGAAGTTTTCCGTATATCACTCATCCTATATATAGCATGGCCTGGTCACATTAAATGTGGTGAAGACTTATATATTGGTTTACTTTAGAGTTTGAATATAAAGGAAAAAAAAATGATGGCAAGTTGTGAAAGTGAAGAAGTGAAAGTGGGAAACAAATAATACTGCTAGTGAGTAACTGCCATGGTAAGACACAGTAGATTGGGTATTTTTTTGGTGCAAGTCCTGTTAGTTTATCCTCTGCTCCTTGAAAATGTGAGCCACTTCTTTTACATGCACTTTAAAAAGTGCAAGGTTTACACCAAGTACTGGGCTGCTCAGGGAGACCAGTGGGGGTACCATTAAAACACAGAGATGGCTGGTATTTGTCCATGTATTATTTCACAATAAAATAATGCTAATCTTTAACAACAGTACACTTTATAAAACACGTCTGAATGAACACTGCATCAAGGAGAGCTTTCAAAGTATATGAGATTCATTTCCTGATGTCTACAGCTGATATAATGGAAGGATGAATGACTTTGTCATGGTTGCACTGTGGCTCAGAGGTGGGGTTTAACTGTCAACTTTTGCTGTGTTAAGTTTCACTTAACTGAGAAATACAGTGTTAGTAAATGTTAACTAATATTAAACTTGCTCCGGTTTAATTGAAATGTAATCATTTGCAATGTGGTCTACTGGGTTAGCAGTTGGACGACAAACAAAACGTCAGCGGAGTCCTCACCACTGAGTCACTAAGCGAACTCCTCCTACTTCCAGTTGTAGAACAAAGGAAACAATTGATCTTGTGCTGTTCCTTGGGGCCATATTCTCTACAGAAAGTTGTTATATAAAGTAAAGTATGCTACGTTAAAAAGATTACTACAAATTACAAAAACAATGAATGGAAGAATTCATTTTTGGTTTTCGCTTTCTAAAATTATTGGTAACACCCTCCTTGTAAATTTTTACAATATTTTTAAATTGTAAAATTTAAGGAGTGCTGCCAATATGTGTTTCACTATTCTAGTAACAAAGTAGGGTCACTAGTTTATCGGGCTATAGCTGCAAGAAATTTAACAAAAACAAAATTAGCAAAAATGCATATGAGTGCAACAAATGTGGTAAGCCTGTCTTACTGTATCTATACATGACTCACAAATATCTCTATTGTTCAGATAAGTGCGGAGAGCAAAAAAACTATTGTGCAAACAGATAGGTCAAAGTAGACAATTTGACATTGTAGTGGCAACTGAGACGGATATCCGGTGTGGATTTATTAAAAGACATTTCAGACTGATAAAGTCATGAGGAGTGTAGCACCTCTTCATGCCCGGATGTCCACTACAATGGACCAGACATTAACCTTCAGAGTTTTCTGATCATTAATGAAATATATAGTTGTTTTATTTTCCCATCTGATGCATATGAATGAATGTGATGCCAACCAATCTTGGATTCTGCTTATCCTGAAAGGGTTGTAGGCATCCAAATGAGCGTTAAAAATGTTATTGCTAAGATGTCCGACTTTAGGATGTGAAATTCTGCAAAGCAAAAGGATGTATAGCTGGCCGACCTTGTGCTGTCAGATCCCACAAATGAGAAAGGATCTTTTCTTGGGGAGGAAAAAAATCTAAATATGTATTTGAATGCTAAGCTTAGTATCACACACAAGAGAGTTGTTGATTGTAGTACTGTTTGTATTATGGAGTTTAAATTGCCTTATGTGAGAAGATGGTGTTTAAAAAAATAAAAAAAAAAATCACTTATGTTTCTCTGTGTATACGTAACTAAATGAATGTGTTTCTGTTAATATTGCTAGTGAGTGTTAAAACATGTGCAAACACAGGCATAAAATATGTCACTGCTTGTCTTATAATGTATATATTGAATTACTGTAAAATGTGAATGGAGTCATATGTGTACGTTTTTGCAGGTTTTCCAGTCTGCAGCACTGAAACTGGAGCAGGAATAGGGACAGGGGGTATCACTGATATTATACACAATTTCACAATGTATACAATTAATGCATGACGAATTTTGTTAATTAACATTTTCCTGCATTAGAGTCCAGAGACTTGACTCTAACATGCCCAACATTCAAGGCCTTGCTGATGAATGTATTGCCCAACTCGCAAATTGTTTTCCACCCTTTTATGTTGCGTTTTTATTATAAGATAAAAACTTATCAGTTGGCGTGCAGAAGAAAAATGTTTTATAGTGTCTGTCTTTTCCTTCTGTTTAAAAAAAAAACCCAAAAAATTTGTAAAAATCTTTGCCCTAATGTGGAATGCTGTTTATTGATAAGATACTGTATGTGACTGTGAATTCATCAGCATAAACATACATTTGAAACTGTCTTAATTTTTATTTTGTTATTTTTAAATTTTTTTTTTTATTTTGAGTGCATGTTAGTCTGGCAGGCCAGAACTTATTCTGAAGTGTAAATGTATTAATCAGAATCAACAGTCTGCAGTCAGGACAATTTGCTCACTATCGCAAGACGATTCTTCACTGAGTGCTTGTGTGTTCCAAAATTTTTCATCTGTACGCATATTCGAGCGCACCAATGTCATTAAAATAAAATGTTTCAACACAACTTTTTTTTTTGTTTGAATCTTAATGGTATTCATTATTCTTCAAATTTCTTAGTTTTCATGTTTATTGTGTCTTTTCATTTGAGGTATGTTGTAACAGCAACAGTCAAGAGTCCCCCTGCCAAAGCATCAAACACGAGGTAAATTACAAGAGGGGACTCGGAATGAGAGCAAAGAACAAACCCAAAAAGGTTAGTTGGGCCTATTTAAATACAGCAAACCCTGAGATTGTAGCAGGCAAGTTGCCTGCTTCTCCACCTTTCACCTCCTGTTGCAGTCTGCTTGGCCTTCATTCCTACTTTACAACACAAGTCAGCTTCATTATTGCTGCTCAGGCAAATTCTTTTATTTTGGACTTGCACTGTGGAACACAGCCTAACACACTATGACGTGACCGCCAAGGACTGAGCAGAAAAGGGTGTACCTAAACCACAAAGACATGCATGTGCAATGTGTCTGTGTCCATCCATTTTCCAACCTGCTGAATCCGAACACAGGGTCACGGGGGTCTGCTGGAGCCAATCCCAGCCAACACAGGGCACAAGGCAGGAACCAATCCCGGGCAGGGTGCCAACCCACCGCAGGACACACACAAACACACCCACACACCAAGCACACACTAGGGCCAATTTAGAATCGCCAATCCACCTAACCTGCATGTCTTTGGACTGTGGGAGGAAACCCACGCAGACACGGGGAGAACATGCAAACTCCACGCAGGGAGAACCCAGGAAGTGAACCCGGGTCTCCTAACTGCGAGGCAGCAGCGCTATCACTGCGCCACCGTGCCGCCCATGTGTCTGTGTGCCTAAAGGAAATGCTGGCGTAATATTAGTAACCATCAGCAGATAAATTCTAATGCTAGCATCCAAAGGGTCATTCTATTAAAATCCTAAGTGTATTTCTAGTTATAGTCATAAACACAATGAAGAACAAGATATCAAGCAAATAAAAGAGGACAATGTGTACATTTACATCAACTTGTATCAACCTTATACCAAACATGAACTTTAAAACATGAAAATTAAGGTTTACATCCAACATAAGAAGTGAGGGAGCCAGAAATGTACAAATATTGACACTGCTGTCAATCCAACCTCCAGAGATCTGGTTATACTTAAAAAGTATATATTTATTGATATTTTTATCAATGATATTATAAACAGTACATGGTTTCAGGTTAGAGGGCAGGCATCCTCAGGTTTGGTCTTGGAAAGCCATCATGTCTGCAGGTTTTTGCTCCAACCCAGTTTCTTAATTAGAAGCCAGTTATGGTTCAAGTAGCATTTTGTTTTTTTAGTTAACTTGCTTGCTTAGATTCACCACCATTAATTGCTTCTTTTGCTGTTAAACAGCTGCATTCTGTGTTTTTATTCTTGTTTTCTTAATCAGTTGCCAATTAACCATGAGATGCAAATTACAGAGGAACCAGCATTTCACTGTCATTGTGAATTCTCTGCTTTAATAAAATACATTGGGATAAAAAGCAAAGGAGTCAGGATTGCTTATCTTCTCTAGGCCACAAGTCAGTCATTCTCCAACCTGCTATATCCTAACACAGGGGTCTGCTGGAGCCAATCCCAGCCAGCACAGGGTGCAAGGCAGGAACAAATCCCGGGAAGGGCACCAGCCCACCGCAGGGCACATACACACACCAAACACTAGGGACAATTTAGGATCACCAATGCACCTAACCTGCATGTCTTTGGACTGTGGGAGGAAACCGGAGCGCCCGGAGGAAACCCTCACAGACACGGGGAGAACATGCAAACTCCACGCAGGGAGGACCTGGGAAGCGAACCCGGTCTCCTAACTGCGAGGCAGCAGCTCTACCACTGTGCCACAAGTAATTTTCATGTTATTTCCAGAAAGCCAAAACCAGCAATATAAGAATGACCTGATATGGCCGAATAAAAACCTCCAACAAGCCATAAAATGAAATAAGTGTTTTTATTGTCAACGAATGGCTTCTGATTATGCAATAGATTTGGCACAAAAATCTACAGACACAGTGACCTCCCAGCACCAGACTTGACAGCCCCTGGAGGATAGAGGATAGAGCTAAATAAAAAAGACTCTGCCCTATACAGAAAACTTTGATAATCATAGATCTAGAATTTCATGCAGCAGCCTTGCTGTGCAATTGTGAAACAGAAAGTGGATGTTTCAACTACAGTGCTCCCGACAGGCCAGTACAAATTTGTGCTGAAAATCTACTCACAAAGTTAGAAAGCCCTCTAACAGAATTCAAATGTAGTAATTTAATAATAAAGAAGATTGATTAGTTGAATTATCTGACCAAAAATCAAAGTGAAACAGGGCTTACAAGATTATGCATCCAAAATGACATCACAATTTTTTCATTAGGTTCTGACCTCATTCACTCTTTTATTTCAGAACTGGATGCACAATGCATTGTTTATGTCAGAGATAGAAAACATACATGCAATGTAAACTTTTCAAAATGGTGTGATCATCCAAAGGGAATGACAGGTGATGACAAAATAAATGGTGCGCCAGCCTGATTGTCTCCATGTACTTCAAACAGAATTAAAAAAAACAAATGCACGATGGCGTCAAAAACCACAAAAAATGATAACCTTCTTTAAGCTTTGAGGAAACGTAATGTCACTGTCTTCAGCTGTTCAGTCACGAAGTGATGCCTTCTTCTGGATGGTCGTTTTTTTTCTTGCCCAGGGACTGAAAAGGGTGAAGTCATTTGCCCTCACTGGATGGTTTCTTGGTACTTTGAGGGGAAAAAGAAGATAACATAATTAACTGCAGTGCCTCCTCTCAGCCTGTGTGGGAACTGCATCCCTAGGAGGAACTCGGAAGGTGACCCTCGACAATAGTTATGGAAAGTGGCCAAACCACTTGAGGAAGGCACTGCACACAACTTATATTATTATTGCTTGACCATGAAAACTAAAACATTTGAGGCACTCTACTTTTAAAATGTCATTGGCAGACCATTTACCCAATTAAGGTCAACCATCTGTCCAGTGAACAGGCATTTCTAACACCACAGTCAGACAGACTTGCAGGAAGCTGAAGACTTCTACTGTAAGTAGAAAATGATTGTAAAAAATTAGAAAAAAATAACAGCTGGTCTTTTATTCTAAGGTGCTATTAAACATACAGCAATTTGATAAAAGGTAATCAGTGATGGAGTAAAATCATTACAGAAACTTGTTGCCATATATTTATTTGATACTTTGAAGACAGGTGTTAGGATACATTCCTTCTACATTCCCATAGATGACACCCTGCTAACTTCGAAAACACCACTGTAAGAGAAATCTCGCCTTCAACTGCTTCTCACATTCAGTCCCAGTGTGTTTTGCTGGCACTTTGTTTGCAATTCCCTGATTAAAATAAAGTTTGTCTCTGTGACATGGGAACCTGACCTGGGGCCTTATGCATAATGCTGTGTGAAAAATTCACACTATAACATGGCATACAGACAAAAGCGGAAATGTTCATACGCACAAAAAAATCCAGATGCATAAATCTGTACGTTCGCCAACCTCCACGTTCTTCCGCTACATAAATCCCAGTCAGCATGAAAAGTAACGCACGTGCACGCACCTGCTGCCACTCCCAAACTCCTCCCAGAATTACACCTCTTTGAATATGCAAATCAATATAAATTGCCCTTAATCTCTGCCTTCAGTGAAAAGACAATGGCAAAAGCATGGGGGTAAATAGAAGAATTTCGGCGAATACCAAGTGGAAGCAAGGAAAAACATACTATTTGTTGTTTTAAACAATGGTATAATCAACAAAAGGAAGTTGATCGAGTGACATAGCATGTCTGAGAAACTTGAAAGCTCAAGTTCACAAAGTCACACAGTGCCCAAAATAAAAAAGAAGTTGTCAGATATCAAAGTCGCTGTGAAAAGACAAATCGTAGCCCAGTGTCTGAGTTTTATATAAAAGCTTATTAGGGTACAGAGAAAAAAATAGGCACACAGTGGGAAAAAAGCACGAAATAATCTTGAAATTTCCACTTTAATCATGTAGTTTATTTTGTCGTTAAAGTATAACATCATAAACTTCATCTTAAAATCGTTTAATTTACTAGTTTCTCAAATCCCATCGTAACTAAAGTAGCACGTTAAATGCTTTGTTTTGTATTTGATCTTCTATGTGCTCTATGTGTGTGAATCACTACGTGCTTCCAGACTTTCTCTTCCTCCGACAGGACACAGAATCCATTACATTTATGAAATTACAGCTCTCTGAATAATTAAAATACTGAGATGTATACTTGATATCATTTTCATGATGATAGGAGTTAAAGCATGTTATTAAACATGGGAATATGGTGGTGCAGTGATTGTTCATGTCTCACGCAAGATGCTTGCTGCGCCCTGCGCGACCTTTGATGAAATAATTTATTGTAGCAGTACTGTCCCTTTCAAACGTACTAACCTCCAATTCCTGTCCTTACTTTTCTTTCTCCAAATACCCAATTGCCATACAATCAGCTCTATAATAGACGTTAAGCCATCTGTAAGCTTAGAACGGTGATTCTTCAGACCTTTTAAGGAGCATTGAAATATCTTCGTAGTACATGTTTAATTATTCTATCCATCCAGTATAGTGCCAGTCCCAGCAAGAATACAGCGCGAGGCAGGAACAATCCGTGAACGGAGTGCTAGCTCCTTGCTAGTGCTGCGGCACCGTGTCCTCACATTTTTAATTATTAACAATATAGATTATTTAAATGAAGTTAAAGTTTTATCTGTATAATATAATAATATTTTGCTGCATTTCATCTTAAAAATGATATTGTCATCATATGTAAATACACGCTTTATAAAGTGCCTCACGTGCAATATTATAACTGTATCGCAAGTTTACAGTGAGGTAATTGTACTTATAAGTACAAACAGTTCTACAAGGAGCACTTGATGGACTGATTGCGTGTGTTTATAGTTCTTGAGATGAAACTGTTTCTGAACCGTGAGGTCCATACAGGAAAGGCTTTGAAGCGTTTGCCGTGTGAGAGCAGTTCAATAGACAGCATGTGCTTGATGCTCTATAACGATAATTCTCTTTTCAGTCAGCTGCTGTAGAGCTGTGATTCCCCACTCAGATACAGTGATTTTAATACTCCAAATGGTGCCGTGAGAGTCACATGGAAAAAGATGATCCGCTGTGGCAACCCCTAACGGGAGCAGCTGAAAGAAGAAGAAGAAGGTGCAGTGAGAGTAACAACGCTAAAGAAGCTGTGGTATTTGGAATAGTTTGACCGTTCTGTGGACCATTATATTGTTACAGGTTAATTACAATCAGAAGTCTTAAACTAATAAACAATATGTGGTTAATTTCAGTGTATTGATAAAGCCGCGTCAGGGATGTGGATCTAAAAAAGAAAGGAAAACCACACTGGAACAGTAGCACTGCTTTGACGCTGGGTTTCACCAGTCTGCAAAATCGAGTGCAGAACTTGTGTACACCAGGGTATGAGCTACCGTGTAAATGTGCGTGGCTTTACGAGAAGTTTATGTTTTATACATCGTGATTTGAATGTGGAAACGTTCGTACGCAACATTTTTGTGCGTATGCACCGTTTATACATGAGGCCCCTGATCTGCAATGAATCTTTGCAAGCAAAAGAAAAATGGTCCTAAAAAATGAATATAAGGGGATGAGAAAAATCACGTGTTTTTCCCAATGTTTAATTAACATGTACCTTTTACCAGTATTTAACACTTGCGCAGTGTCCAACACTTTTTGTGTTTGTACAAAAGTTTAACAAACAACTTATTGGAAAAACAGCTTGTTACTATTGTGGGAAACAGCCCGGACATAGACAGGTAGACATGGTTCTTAAAGCACCACACATGTTTATTTACAGACTACTATTTACAGTGAACACACACAACCCAGTGCCACAGCACCAATCACCCCAAAGTCCAGGCCTCTTCCAAATGCCTTTCTCTTCTCCTGACCGCCTTCACTCCTCTCCTCCAAGACTCTGTCCACTTCCACCCAACTCCAGCCATCAAATGGAGGGAGGCGGCCCCTTTTATTCCCACCCGGACGTGCTGCAGGTGCCTCCTGATAATCTTCCGCTGGCACTCCCCAGTGTGGCGGAAGTACTGGCTGTGCACCTGGAAGCACTCCGGGTGTCCCTGGTCTTCTTCCCCCCATCACTTCCGGGTGTGGCAGAAGTGCTGAGGGCCAGGACTCCTCAGGCATTGGGGCGCCCCCTGGCGGTGACCATGGGCCCCTATAGGGTTGAGCTTCCAAGCTCAGTTCCCCCACCTGGGCGGTCGCCCCCATGTGGTATGGGGGAGGCATAAGCCCTCTTCTGGTCCTCCTGGGCATTCCGACTGGGAACCACCCCCGGCCTCCTGTGACACTATCAAGGTACACTACATTTATGTAATTCACATAATTTTCGTATACATTCAGACATCTCTGCTATTGGCTGACAGCCCTTCTACAAACAAAAGGTGTCATGGCACATAGTAGGACCTCAAGGTAAGGTTAAACAGTACACTAATATGTGTGTTATATACTGTAACTAAGATTCTCTGGCCTACTTTGTGGAGTCTATCAACATAACTGAAAGTCACTTCCACAAGATGAAAAAAGATGTAATGGGAATAGATTTAAGTCAGATGTTCTAATTTTTAGGTGTAATACATGTATACCATGGAGATATGATTTCAGCTTAACTTCAGTCATATAAAAAGGGAAAAATAAATGGAAATATACACCCAGGAGCCACAATGTTTGGTGAATCTATCTTGTTCTTTGGTGGATCTACCTTTTACTTCCAGAACAGGGTAGACTATAGCCATAAAGGTATGGCTGTGACTGGCAGCAATACTTAAATATTCAAGTGATAATTAGTTGGTGTAAAGAGGCCTAATGTATGCCATGTAAGTATTCTGTATAGCATTACACTTCCACCACCAGCCTGTACCGTTCACTCAAGACTGGATAGATCCATTGATTTGAACCGAAATCTGACTCTACCATTGGCATGTTGCAGCAAAAAGTCAAGATTTTTCTGATCAGACGTCATTTTTCCATTTTGCTTATCCGGTTTTGTTGATCATTTGTCTGTTGTAGCCATGTTTTCCTTCTTTAAGCTGACGTGTGAATTCAAGGCTAGTTATGTACCACCTGACAGTCCTATATATTATTACAAGCTAGTTAACATTTAACCTTTGTCACAAGAACGACACAAAAACATCATAAAGGTTTGGGGCAGCCACCTGCATAATATTCCTTGCCTGCAAATAGGAATAATTGTGAGATGATCACAAGAGTGAGTCCAAAACAGAACTGATGATGTGGGGGTAAGATGGCGGCTTAAAAGGCCAGTGGAGGAATTTACGTCATCGGTAGCGCTGGAACCAGAAGTGACATAGTCAGAACCACCAGGACCAGAAGTGACATCATCAGAGCCGCTGGAACGAGGGGGGATTTCCCGAGAATGGTCTGCAAGGGATTGAGAAAGACAGTTAGTACACCTCGCCGCCTCCTGGTCTGGCATGGAATTA
Source organism: Polypterus bichir lapradei (assembly GCA_026402145.1). Taxonomy (NCBI): domain Eukaryota; kingdom Metazoa; phylum Chordata; class Cladistia; order Polypteriformes; family Polypteridae; genus Polypterus; species Polypterus bichir. Next base: position 67,988,149 of record JANRMT010062807.1, read on the forward strand.
CTATTACTCAGGCCCTTTAGCTGTCTCCTATTTGCACGTGTGTGACACCTTCTACAAACTTTAACTAAGTTTGTCAAGTATTAATAATGAATTTGTGATGATTTCCCAATTTACTGTATAAAAATAGATGTGTTATTCTGTAATTTGAACACTCAACAATGGATATGGCAAACCAGTATAAACAGTTGGCACCCACCAGATGTTCAAATGTTTGACAAAGTATAGTGTGAATTTAGACCACTGTGTCTGTAACTGTTCACTGCAACTTAATTTTATGTTGCTAAGTAACTTCAGGTCAAGAAGGTGACATTAGCTGCAAGTTTTTAACTGCTGACAATAAAACTTGTTTTCTCAAGCTAAAGAATAAGGCCTGTACTTGAAACAGAGTGCAGACAATTACAGAGACTGTGGCTAACCCCTATATAAGATGGTTAACAAGGCCAAGGTCTGTGAAGACACGCACACATTACACACACACACATATGATACTTCTCCTAGTCACACATGGTGTCATAGTGGCCAATACTAAAAAACAACCCTTTATGTCATCACCAATATGCAAGTAAATAATGATAAAAAAGAAAACATAATAAATGTATGAGGTAATCTTGACTTAAGGTAGTGTTATGTGTTTCCTCCCAGTGGGCTTTTCTTTTTGGATGCCCCTGTATCCAACCTTTTTGGATCATCAGATGCAATAAGTTAATCTTACCGTTTCCAGTCAGTGTTCTTCCCCTGCCATAGTGTACAACATATCTGACAGCACATGCCTTATTCTCCTTCCCAGCTTCCCTGCTAGGACTAATGCCTGCCCTGTGCCATGCTTTTCTTCCTACCACCATTATACCTCATTTTAGGATACAGGCTTGCATTTAGTCTTGTCAGATTTTGACTTGTTGCTTGTATGTTGCTTTTACACAGATTTAAAACTGTGTGATAGCACTTTCTAATATTTACAGATATGTGGCCTCCATATACCATGGATTGATAACCTGCAAAGCTGACACTCAGCCTACGTTCATCATGATACCTGTTACTGATGACTTGCCATTGATTGTCAGTTGAATGTGGACTGTTGTCAGGAATGAGCTGCCTTGGCTGTTGTTGACTGATATTGAGCCATCTTCAATAATTACTCCTGCTACTTTCTTGGGACTGATGGCCACCAGATTCCCATAAGGAAATAATAAAAAAGTTATTGAATAATGTGCTGCAAGAAGAATGTAGGAAACCATGACTGCAATAGCTGATTGTCTCTGCTACTTGCTAAGAGAAGTCTGACCATGCTAATATGTTGAGAAGATCTTGTCACTTACTGAATACACTTTTCAGCCCATTTTCCAATAAACACACACTGCTGGTATTGCCTGGAAATTTCTATGTGAGGTCAATACACATTAGTGTTTCCATTAAAGCATGTGTGAACATTCTGGGACACCAATTAAAAGACACTGTGCACTCTCCTTGGACCATACTCATTTTCGAGAAGCAGTTGGAATGTTTGGTAGAATGTGTTATGGCACATTATTTTTTACCTTTATTACTCCATGATTTAATGTTGGCTTGTGTCACAAGTGTATTCCACTTCTGTACTCTGCTTTTCATGCCAATTGGACCCCTGCCCTCTGTCTTTGTCACATGGTGAATTTCCTCTAAATACTTTAACTTTACCATGTCTATGTCAGTATCTCTGCTCTGGTTGAAGTGAAAAAAGAGAGATTAAAATATTAGATTATAATATATTTGTTTTCCCTGTATTTGGCAAATTTCAATGGTTTTTGAATATGGGTGATTATAACCTGTCACCCAATAATGGCAATTATTAGTGATACAATATTTACTTGCCATGCTAAAATATATACAATAAGGAAAAAATGTGTTATTCATCAGTTTACAAAAACCTGCACTTCTATCACAGGACCACAGAGAGTGGGAGCCTATGCTACTAGCTTCAGGTTCAAGACAAGAACTGACCATATGTGGGGCATTAGTCTTTTCAAACACACTCACACACACAATCACAAGTACAGTAAATACTACTTATCTATGGGTGTTGTTAATTTAATGATGGAGTGTGCCCTTTAGTAGACTAGTGTCCCATTCAAAGTTGTTTCTTAGCTTGTATCCTAAGTTACAGAGATAGGCTTTAGCCCTCCTTGCCCCCAAAAGTTGTTGGTTCAGTAGATGAATGTGTTTCTTTTTATAATCTATATAAGTGGAAATTATGCTACTACAAATGTCTCCTAGTTATCAAAATAAACATTAAAAAAGGCAAAATTAATTAGTTTGCAGATAACAGAGCTTGTTTAAGGAGCTTTAACACATGAAGCCCGGAGATGCATTTAGCTTGAGAAAAATCAAGCCATTTTTAAAGAAGTAAAATCTTTTGTAATCAGCAATTAAGTATATTTCTTACATTTAGAATGCTTTTATGTGTGTATTTACTATAGTACTACGATATCTATGTAGTTTAGGGCTGTGTCAGCATGCATCTGCAAAAGAAAAGAAAGGGTAAACGTTATTTCCATGCTGAAAACAAAGGAAGGTAAAAGACAACATTTTGACTGATAGTCCTCATCAGGTGTGAAAATGAAAAAGAAAGAGCAGGTAACATACATTGAATGGGAAAGAAGGAACAAAGTCAGGGAAGATGGACTGAGAAAGGGTGAGCGTAGCTGGGAAAAAGCTGCCATTAGAATAGATAAAGGGAGAGATTAAAAAGTTAGTCATTAAGAAAAAATATGTCACCCCAGACTGAGACTCTTTGAAAAGAGTCTTTAAAGTCTTGTGAAAGAACACAAACAAAAAAATTTAGTATGCCTATCATCTGCCCTGATTTTGTGTCGCTCCTACTCATGCTACCTGCTCTTTACTTTTCAGCTGTACATCTGATGAAGGCTATACAGCTTTCTTTTCTTTTCAGCCGGGAAATAACCTGTGACTGATAAGATTTTAACTGCCTATATTTTGATAGAATTATACATTAAATAAATTTCAAATGTATGTGTATTATATTATTTATAGGGTCATATTGTATACAGAGTACAGTGAAATTCTTCTTTGCATATGCTAATCAACATGAAACATTTAGCCACTCTACAGTGACATGGTTAGTAAGAATGAGTACCTTACCTTGCAACTTCTGTCTTCCTTAGCTGAAATAGATGTCTTACCTTGAAATTGTGCTACTGACCTGAAAAATCTCAGAGCATATTTAAGTTAGGTTAGTCAGACTTTATTCTTCCAAAGACAAATTTATTTGCAGCAAGAAAGTACAAAACATAAGGCATTGTTACACAAATTCGTGAAAATAAGCAAAGACACAACAACTAAAAACTACATACTTAAAGAAAATTGTTTGAAAATTGCATTTTGCTGGGTTGCATGATGGATCCCTGTGGAACCATTGCTTGACAAAAAAAATATTCTGGGAAGGGTTCTTTGCACATGACATTGGCTCTTTGGGCTTTGAAAAGGTTCCTAACATGTGGAGAAAACAGAAATCTTTAATGTCTAATAGGCTCCTAGCAGGATACTGACAGAATAAGAAACTAACTTAGCCTGTGTTATTAAATACAGCCCTTTTAAATCAGGAACATGTTGGTGTTTCACAAATCTGTTCTCATCTATTCATAATTATTTATGGAACCTGTTATGGATCCAAACAAACAAAGGATTATTTCTAGAACATTCTTCTGGGTGGTTCTTTTTGAAACGAAAGATGGTTCTCCTGTGGTATTGCCCTGAAAAACCACTTTGGCTCCTTAATTTTTAAGATGATAGATAGTGTTATCATAAGTACACATTCTCAAGATTAGTACAAAGAAGAATGATTACTTTTACCAGTACACAAAATAATAATTCAGAATTTAATTGCATACCCACAAGTAATAGAATTCAAAATATGTATAGCTCTGGGAATAACAGAGTTCTGAAATATGTTCTCTTTACAATCGGAAAACTAAACCTGCTGCCTTATGGTAACAGCTCATATTTTGGAAAAAGAAGATGGCTACTAGCTAACAGAATTAAGTTGGCTTTCTGACTTGTTTGTAATACAAATCAGTGACAGAAGTCTACAGCAAACCAGTAATTTTACTGCTGATGTTTACAGCATTGTTAAGATGGTTGATATTCATAATGCCGAGATTTCCTAAACCATCGTATAAAAAGCAAATCTAACAGTAGATTCAAGAACGGACTTACAAAAAAGTATCATTGTGTTTTTGTTACCTTAAAACAACAGATTTTTCTAAGAAAGAAAAGCTGTGTCTACCCCTACATACAAATCTGTTCTGTGTTAAGATCAAAATTTAGCCTGTTATCAATGGATAGTCCCTGGATATTTGTAGTGCTCCACCATCTCCACTGTCTCCCCTTTAATTATAAATCTGATATAGTTGGAGGAGGGGAGCACCTAATGTTTACAGCCATAAACTTTGCCTTAGCGATATTTAGCAGTAAAAGGTAACGATTACACCATTGAACAAACTCATCAACAACAGATCCATGGCTGTCCTCCTTATTTTGTAGAAGACTCGCAGTGAAACGAAATTGTTATCAGGATGAATTAACTTTAGATAGATAGATAGATAGATAGATAGATAGATAGATAGATAGATAGATAGATAG
>JANRMT010062807.1:67992790-68005787 GCA_026402145.1 Polypterus bichir lapradei
TAGATAGATAGATAGATAGATAGATAGATAGATAGATAGATAGATAGTGATTTCCCCATCTAATTATCTATTTGTCTTTCATATTTATCAATCTTTCTATAAACCTGTCTTTCACTTCTACAGTATCTATTTTAAATAGTTCCTTATTTATGTTTTATACGCTGTCATGTCAGTCTTTTGCAGTGCCTTATCCATCTATTTTAAATGGCGACTTATCTATCTAGTTATATCTTTTCATAAAGTGTCTCATCGTTCTATCTAAGCAAGTAGAAAAATTAACATTTGTTACAGATCACAGTTGCACACTTTTTAGGAAAAAAAAAACAAACGGTGTCAACCAATGCCTGAACAATGACCGCCCACTGTGAATAAGGAATAATTTTTTCCATTGCAGGCTTCGATGCAAGCAGCCTGAAAGTTCGCTATAGCCGCACTGAACAACTGCTCTTAGGAGACCCGTCAGTCACGGAGAAATGAAGTTGACGCACCATTCGTTGGTCAGGTTGCACGTCAATCAAATTCAAAGTGCCCGCCTCTAAGCTCCGCGCCAGCCTCCGTATACGCAAGCGCAACAGCACATTTTTTTTCTCCTATGACTGGAATAGGAGCCGAGAGGCGGGTGGGGTGAGATGGCCATCTGAGCGCTGCTTTCCAGGAGAGGTGCAGCCGTCAGTCTTTATGGTGATGGTGTTTTGAATTCCACTTACAGATTTTTGTGGTCAACAGGGACTTTCAAATTCGGGGAGAAATGTTGCGTGTTTATAGTGCAGCGGGCAGAATCGTATCTCAGGTAAGAAGCACTGCATGAAATATAGTGGCGGGCTCGAGTAGGCCTAAGTAGCGCCAAGCGCACGGGGGTGTACATGAAATGTTTTGAATGGGTGACAAGGTTCCCGCTATCAGTTCATTGTAATGTATTCGAATGCCACTTACATTCCGCTACAATTTATTGACCCTTGGATTATGGCCATTACTTGGAAAAGTGACACGCTATGCTTTAGAAGGAGAAACTGGAACAAGAGTCTGCATTGATTGACACGAGCAAACGGCGAATCGTGGATCGCAGCGGAGAGGAAAACGTATGTTTGCGCCCAATGGGATTCTTCCTAAATCTTTGGTTAGGGCAGTGGGCGGTGCTTCCGAACTATGTCGGGGAAGCGGAGACAATCAATGACGAGCAGAAGGCAGCATCGATCTTGCACGCTTGCGTTTAAAAGCAGCCAAAAATAACAAAAGTGCACACGCTCCGTGAATACAAATAACGAGAACCTGGGCCTCTGTTTACTATGATACTAACGATTAAATCACCTTTAGGACAGTTTTAGTCATGGCAGAGGACGTGACCTTGCTTTGCATGGCTTTTGGCTTTCGAGTGTGTGTAACGTAGTTTAAAGTAAACTTTACGTTTAGTTTAACGTTTTACGTTATTGGATTCGTTAGTGAATCACTTTTCATTATTTTCATTTTTTGTGTGGAGGATTTTTCTCGGTTGTCTTTGATGTTGCAGATTTATTGGAGTTTTTCACTTGTTCAGTATGTAAAAGAGCCAGGACAAAGTGGTTTCATTATTCAAATAAAAAAAAAAACAAAAAAAACGACAAATATCAATTACAAATGCAGCACTTATTTTCTGCATATTGTATTCTGTTATTAAGTGTAACACTTTTATTTTGTCGAATAAATAGTTTGAAATACTTAAAAAGAAGTTGGATGTTTTTACTTGATGTTTGTCCACTGTACTCAGTTTATCATCTGCAAGGGCCAATCCATGTAAGCAATCCTCATGACATTTCAGGGTTCTGTAGTGTCCAGGTAGAGCTATGCCTGAACGTTTGTTACATTTTCAACGAGGCATTATTGCATATATTATGGAAATGTTATATGACCTTGAATTCTGTAATGAATATATGATTAACCCCATTTGTTAAACTGTGATATATAAATTGCCATATATTCTCCTCTTCTTGAGACATTCGTTAGTGAATTTACTGGAAATTTTAGGTTATCTGTGTTGTTGAAGCATTCACTTTGTCCTAGTTTTTCAAAGAATGATGAGACAATATCTATCTCTTGAGTATTTGTGATTCCTTCACAGTCGTCAAGATGCCCAGGGTCAGAGTTATAAAAGAAAATAGCCCCATCCAAGAACAACCCCACTATTATTCTGGATATTTGAGATAATGTTTTGTTGGTGGTAGTCTGGAGTTGGCTCGTTGCCAAACATGGGGCCATAGTTATGTGCAGTGTACATGATGTCCTATTGTTAGTTTTCTTATAGCAAGTTATTTTTTAATTTTTCCATAATTTTAATATAATGCATACCGTCGCTGTTATTTAACATTACTATTTATAGATTTCTGTATTATTTTGTATTGTTTAATGTCTTATTATATTCTACTTAATGCATGGTCCCTGAGTTAGTAACTAACCATTTCACTGTATATTGTACTGTGTGTATAATTGTATGTGGATGGGGGAAGTAAAATTTAATTTGAAATCATTAAATTTAAGACTCATCAGTCTAGAAAACCGACTCAGAAATCTTCAGGCTTTGTCCTAGATGGGGAGTTTTTTTTTTTTTTTTTTGGGGGGGCCGGTTCCTTCTTTCGTGAACTGTTGATCTGTGCACAGAGCTACCCCAGAGGCAGCTGGGGAGGCTTGTACTACCAGTCAAAAGACTGAACATACCCATAAATTTTCATGTTTTAGATAGAAATTGATATCTTTTTATCAAGACATTACTAGTGTAGCCAGGCTATTACTGCTTGAAATAACTGATTTTTTTTTTTTTTTTTTTAATTCGCAAATGACGGCAAAACCCCATTTTCAGAAGACATCCCTTTAGTGTCGTAGGGAATACCCTGATGATTCCTCTTCTTTTTCTATCCTGGTTAAATCCAATTTGCACTCTTCTTTAAAGACACTAATAGAGACTTTTTTTTTTATAAAATCTTAATTTTCTGGGAAATCTGACAACCATCATTCTAAAAAAACACATTCAAATTTTTTTGAGAAAGCTGTTTCATTTTTGCCGTTTTGTAATCCGGAACTGAAGTTAAGGAATGCCAGTAGCTTGCAACCCAAATGATCAGAATAACATGTTTCAGCAGATCTAATCTAATAACAAAGGTTTCTCTAATAACCAGTTGGCATTTATACATGATTAAGGACAAGCTAAGAGAGTTTACCATTAGCACACTGAAGGAGTGGTTACTGAAAATGAGGAATTACAGTCATATGTGAATAGTAAATTAAAAATGAGTAATTTCAATCAGTAATGTCTTGGTTATATTTTTAAATCAATATAATGGTATCTTGTTGAAAAAAGTATCCATTTATATCAAAAGCATTTCTGGGTATGCCCAGACGTTTGACTGATAAGTGTTATTTTAGAGTCATGCTTACTGTTTTTTTGATATTCTCTTTGTGGTAATGGGTGAAATTTTAGCAGGATGCACTACCTGGCAGGGTTGCCTTTGTTTTAAATGCCTTCCACTTATGAACTGTTTGCTTAACAAAGAACTATGGAGTTTGAGTCTGTTGAAATTGCTTTATAGCCTTGTCAATGGCCCCTGACCCCCTCTAGTTTGGCTAAAGCTTTCATTGTTTAAAGCATGATGCTAGACATGTAGGAAGAGTAAATTAACTGCTTTTTTGAAAATATTTATATTTGTTCCTCCTTATGACATCATTTCAACTCTTCGGTTTGGTTAAAAAAAGTCAAACAATTAACAAGCTAACCAGTGACACACCCGAACCTGCTTTAACTTGATGCAAGTTATAGAACTAAAGGATCACTTATTTTTGCACTTATGTGCATTGTTTTTTAAAAAACAAACTCACAAATTGGGTAGAATTAGTTGTACTGTATTTCAGTTATGAAGAGAGAAATACTGATTAATTGTGAATTTTGTGGTTCAAAATTTCAAATTATTCAGTGGGTTCACAAACTTTTAAGCGTGGCTGCAGGTTATGCACACCATCTTGTTAGTGTGAGTGTAGTGATTTGTCCACAGATTTTCCCAAAGAGAAAATGCATGTATGCAAAATATTCATGTTTCTCCTTGTGTTTAAATAGACTTAATTACAATGACTGTAAAATGACATGGAGTGCATAACTTTTCCAGCATATGTTACTGCTTTGTGTGTGCTGCTCTAAGCAAATGCTTTATGATCCAGTGTATTCTGAAAATGGATTTGTAAATGTATTTATTCATTATTTATTTGTGAGAGTTCATATGCCTCTGACTTGTTTCAGTTTGTGTGCTGCTTCTCCAAATGTGCTTATTCTATTGTGCAATAATGGAAGGTAGGGGCGTATAATGGCAACGTTAGGTATCGGAGAGGAGTTATTCCAGGACCGGGCGCCAGTTCAGTGAAGAACATATGCTCTCACACCTGGACAGATTACAGTTGTCGGTCAATTTATATGAATGAGATATGATTGGAATTTCGAGAACAGGCAGATTCCAGAAAGGCACTATCCTGGCTGGGAGATGAACTTGGAGCTCTGGAGCCATGAGCCAGCAGTGCTAGATTCTGTGAAAGTGAACCACCTGCTCGGTGAATAAAAATAAGCTTATAATTCCGACAAATGTAGTAGAATGAAACAGTACTGCGGGCAGATGTTAATTGTGCAGATATACACATTTGGGGGATGTTTGAAAGAAGATGACATTAGAACTAGATGACGGTGTACTAAGGAATGAAGTTTGTCAAGAGAAAATGTAGTGTTGTACAGATGAACAACTCAAGATAACAAAATCAAGTTGTCTTTTACTGATAGAGCCTCAATGAGCAGGCCCACAATATTAAAGTAGCACTATAGAGTAATGGCTCCAAAGTTAAAGAAATGTTAAGAATGAATGATTTAGCGAGGCATCAGTTGAACAGTGTCAGAATATTGTAGTCGTCTCTAATGTTGATATGGGATAGTGGTAAGGAATGGAATTCTGTTTACTGTGGCAACTTTGCAGGTTTATAACAGAGTTTTAAAGAATATTCTATTTGTGAAAGAAAGCCTGTGTGGTTCCATTAGCTGAAGTTTTGTTTTTTCTACGTTTTGTCCATGATGGTACTCTAGCAACTAACTGCATTTAACTACATTGTGGTTTTGTGGTCTGTTGATTCATTGTGAGGGATTTTGGGTGGATTTTGGTGACAATTTACAGTATTTCATCAGATTAGGGCAGGTAGGGAATGAAGTCAAGATGTGCTACTCCAAATTCAGGTTACTTACTACGCATAGTCAAATTAAACAGTATCCCCCTTTAATCTTTTAAAGTGTATCAACATGAATAAAAACACTTTTAATACACTGAATTACATTTTGAGTTGAGTAGTTTCCAATTACTGAATTTAATTATCTTTATACATGCCAAGATTTGCTACAATATTTGGTAGTCTAAAGGATGTCTGGATGAAACTTTTATTAGGGTGTACAAGTCTGTACAGGTCTGTAAAGGTAAAGATAAATAACATTTAATTTTGAAATTGGCATCAGGCATATTGTTGCAAAGTTTAAAATTTCCAAAGTTTGTCAATAAAAGGTTTATCTTTTTTGTAGTAAGAATAGTAGTATTGTCACATGTACAGAGTACACTAATTATTTGCTTGTCTGACCAACCTGCATCACATTTGCATAAACAGGTCTGTCTATGTCTCTTTTGTGTACATATTGTTCCTACAGTATAGCATAAGTGGTTTTCTTTGGCCTCCATTCTGCTTATAACGTTGCATGGGTGTCTTTGATGGTTTTTGATACATAGGAATGCTTGGAGTTTGAATCAGGATGGGAAGTATTTCAGACAGAACCCTAGTTACTTTTTCTCAGCCTTTTTCAATATCAATGGAATGGGATTGTCAAGATATGGCCCCTTCAGACCCAATGCTTTTTCAGTAAGGCTGCAAACAACTTTACTAATTCAGGTTAAACCTGGTGTCGCATTACACAACTTATAGTTGTAGGGGGAGCTTGACAAGTGCTGGTGCTGATCTTGTTGCTGAACAATGTCAGTTTATATGGCTAGAGATCGTAGCTTACTGTATGTCAAGTTAGACAACTAATGGGGTCATGGGACCTTTCTGCCTATTAAAGGAAGAACATCATTTGGAAACTAACCTGATATTTTTCATCTGACCAGTGCAATGTATTCTTACAATGTAGAATACAATGTATTCTTAAAAGTTTTCTATAAAATAAACAGCAATCTACTGTAACACAAAACTGTTAAAACACGTCAACACTATGCATTACAGGGGGTCCTCAGGTTACGACATAGTTCCGTTCCTACAACAGTTATGTAACCCGAATTTTGGTGCAAGTTGAAACACACTCTAGCCTAAGTCACTTACCTATCTTAACACCTTTGCAAAATCATAATCTAGAACATAAAAACACAAAATCTAACCCTGAGAAAAAAGAAATGGACATAAATATACTGTACTGTACACTGTACTGTAGTAACAGAAAAAATGAGTGTAAAAAAAAATCCTTACCTTAATTCCTTCTCATGTCTCAATGTTTTTAAGTTTTTATGGGAGTGAGCGTTGTAAACTCGAAACGTTGTATGTCGAAACGTTGTAACCCGAGGACCCCCTGTATCTATACTAATAAAAGGCAAAGCCCTCACTCACTCACTCACTCACTCACTCACTCACTCATCACTAATTCTCCAACTTCCCATGTAGGTAGAAGGCTGAAATTTGGCAGGCTCATTCCTTACTGCTTACTTACAAAAGTTAAGCAGGTTTCATTTCGAAATTCTACACGTAACGGTCATAACGGTCGATAACGGTCGACAACGTCCGCCATGTTGAACTTTCTTATTTATGGCCCCATCTTCACGAAATTTGCTAGGCGGCTTCCCTGAGCTAACCAAAACCGATGTACTTACTTATTTCGATGGTATGACGCCACTGTCGGCCGCCATATTGAACTTTACAACGTCACCAATTTTCCAACTTCCCGTGTAGGTAGAAGAATGACCCCGTCTTCACGAAATTTGGTAGGTGGCTTCCCTGCGCTAACCAAAACCGATGTACATACTTATTTCGGTGGTATGACGCCACTGTCGGCCGCCATATTGAATTTTCCAAACGTCACAAATTCTCCAACTTCCCGTGTAGGTAGAAGGCTAAAATTTGGCAGGCCCATTCCTTACAGCTTACTTACAAAAGTTAAGCAGGTTTCATTTCGAAATTCTATGCGTAATGGTCATAACAGTCAACGACGTCCGCCATATTGAACTTTCTTATTCATGGCCCCATCTTCACGAAATTTGGTAGGCGGCTTCCCGGCGCTAACCGAAACCAACGTACATACTTATTTCGGTGGTATGACGCCACTGTTAGCCGCCATATTGAACTTTCCAACGTCACTAATTCTCCAACTTCCCGTTTAGGTAGAAGGCTGAAATTTGGTACTTATTTCGGTGGTATGATGCCACTGTCGGCCGCCATATTAAACTTTTAACGTAAACCGATGTACGTACTTATTTCGTTGTTATGACACCACTGTTGGCCGCCATATTGAACTTTCCAACGTCACTAATTCTCAAACTTCCCGTGCAGGTAGAAGATTGAAATTTGGCAGGCTCATTCCTTACAGCTTACTTACAAAAGTTTAGCAGGTTTCATTTAGAAATTCTACGCGTAACGGTCATAACGGTCAACAACGTCCGCCATGTTGAACTTTCTTATTTACGGCCCCATCTTCACGAAATTTGGTAGGTGGCTTCCCTGAGCTAACCGAAACCAATGTACATACTTATTTCGGTGGTATGACGCCACTGTCAGCCACCATATTGAACTTTCCAACGTCACTAATTCTCCAACTTCCCGTGTAGGTAGAAGGCTGAAATTTGGCAGGCTCATTCCTTACAGCTTACTTACAGAAGTTAAGCAGGTTTCATTTCGAAATTCTACGCGTAATGGTCATAATGGTCAACAACGTCCGCCATGTTGAACTTTCTTATTTATGGCCCGATCTTCTCGAAATTTTATAGGCGGCTTCCCTGCACTAACCGAAACCAATGTACGTACTTATTTCGGTGGTATGATGCCACTGTCGGCCACCATATTGAACTTTTCAACAGTCTTTGTTACTTATGGGCCCATCTTCAAGAAATTTGGTACATGGGATCCCAACGCTAACTGAATCCTACTTACGTACATATATACGTCCATAGCCTGCAGCTCAGGCACTGTGTGAGGTGGCGTTGGGTCCCCCATCCCAACGCCTCCCACGTTGTTGGCTGCCTGCCTATATAAGACTGTCCTTCGCTCCGGTCTCTACATTCCCTTCCTTGCTTCGCCACGGGATTCACGTCTCCCTACTGATAACTACAGCCTTTTTGTTTAATCCATGGCTTCTCCGCTGTTTTATTGTTTGTTTATTACGATTATAGTTATTGTATAGGTATTTTAGACTTACTTTACATTGCTCAGGTACCCATTTCCTTTATCATTCCAACCCCCATTACCATGTCTATCGAGGTGATCACTATCGATCAAAGAACTGTCACTTACTGAGTGGTTTCCATGCCCAGAGATGGCACCTATCTTTTCCATTCTCTTTGTTACATATTGCACGGCCATATCAGGCTCACTCTTGATATCCGAAGGAACATTGTGTCTTATGTATTGAATGACTGGGTCAGGTTCAAGGTGTGGACTGATGACGGTACAGGAGATAATTATACTACACAGGAGCACTAGAAGAGTGAAATGCTTAAGCCCTTCACCTATGGTTCTGCATGTGAGTTGATGGATGCCGCTGAATTGTTCGGTTGTAGCTTTCAAGTGTACCGAAATGGCCAAATATTTTACACCTTTTGACAACCGCCAATGCCTCTTAAGCATCTTAGATTCACAGGTGACGATTTCAGTAGTGGACACTTTGATGTTTATGAATGTTTAAACTCTCAAAAGCTGGATGTGATTTTATCGATGAAACCGGTTGTGTGCTTACAATGCTTGACAGATGCCGAATGTCACTTCAACACAACAAATCCTGCAAATACTATCGTAATTGAAACAAACCATGAAACTCAAACCGATTATGACAGCAGCAATCCAAGCTGTGAGATTTGAGAAAAGATTACTGTTCACATGGCCAACTGTAAGTTGCATGCTCAAGAGTAAGCTCAGCACACAGCTTGGTCATGTTACAACCGGAGGGCCGAACTGACAACATGGTATACAAAGAGATCCTTAACAAATAATTATTGGCATATTTTCCCTCAGTTTAAAAAGGTTAAATTTTCTTATTAATAAAAATTTTAAGGCAGTAGTTCGCCGCTGCGAAGCGCGGGTATTTTGCTAGTCTATACTAATAAAAGGCAAAGCCCTGACTGACTGACTCACTCACTCACTCATCACTAATTCTCCAACTTCCCGTGTAGGTAGAAGGCTAAAATTTGGCAGGCTTATTCCTTACAGCTCACTTACAAAAGTTAAGCAGGTTTCATTTCGAAATTCTACACGTAACGGTCGATAACGGTCGACAACGTCCGCCATGTTACACTTTCTTATTTATGGCACCATCTTCACGAAATTTGGTAGGCGGCTTCCCTGCGCTAACCGAAACCGATGTATGTACTTATTTCTATGGTATGACGCCACTGTCGGCCGCCATATTGAACTTTCCAACGTCACTAATTTTCCAACTTCCCGTGTAGGTAGAAGGCTGACCCCATCTTCACGAAATTTGGTAGGTGGCTTCCCTGCGCTAACCAAAACCGATGTACGTACTTATTTCGGTGGTATGATGCCACTGTCGGCCGCCATATTGAATTTTTCAAACATCACTAATTCTCCAACTTCCCGTATAGGTAGAAGGCTGAAATTTGGCAGGGTCATTCCTTACAGCTTACTTACAAAAGTTAAGCAGGTTTCATTTCAAAATTCTACACGTAACGGTCATAATGGTCGACAACGGTCGACAACGTCTGCCATGTTGAACTTTCTTATTTATGGCCCCATCTTCACGAAATTTGGTAGGCGGATTCCCTGTGCTAACCAAAACAGATGTACGTACTTGTTTCAGTGGTATGATGCCACTGTCGGCTGCCATATTGAAGTTTCCAATGTCACTAATTCTCCAACTTCCCGTGTAGGTAGAAGGCTGAAATTTGGCAGGCTCATTCCTTACGGCTTACTTACAAAAGTTAAGCAGGTTTCATTTAGAAATTCTACGCGTAACGGTCATAACGGTTGACAATGTTCGCCATGTTCAACTTTCTTATTTATGGCCCCATCTTCACGAAATTTGGTAGGTGGCTTCCCTGCACTAACCAAAACCGATGTACGTACTTATTTCGGTGATATGATGCCACAGTCGGCCGCCATATTGAACTTTTCAACGGTCTTTGTTACTTATGGGCCCATCTTCAAGAAATTTGGTACGCGGGTTCCCAACGCTAACTGAATTCTACTTACGTACATATATACGTCCATTGCCTGCAGCTCGGTCACCGTGTGAGGCGCCGTTGGGTCCCCCATCCCAACGCCTCCCACGTTGTTGGCTGCCCGCCTATATAAGGCTGTCTGTCGCTTCAGTCTCTACATTCCCTTCCTTGCTTCGCCACGGTATTCACGTCTCCCTGCTGATAACTACAGCCGTTTTATTTAATCCACGGCTTCTCCTCTGTTTTATTGTTCATTTATTACGATTATAGTTATTGTGTAGGTATTTTAGACTTACTTTACATTGTTCAGGTACCCATTTCCTTTATCATTTCAACCGTACCCCCATTAACATGTCACCATCGATCAAAGAACTGTCACTTACCAAGTGGTTTCCATGCCCGGAGATGACACCTGCCTTTTCCATTCTCTTTGTTACATATTGCATGGCCATATCAGGCTCACTCTCGATATCCGGAGGAACATTGTGTCTTATGTATTGAATGACTGGGACAGGTTCAAGGTGTGGACTGATGACGGTACAGGAGATAATTATACTACACAGGAGCACTAGAAGAGTGAAATGCTTAAGCCCTTCACCTATGCATCTGCATGTGAGTTGACGGCTGCCGCTGAATTGTTCGGTTGTCGATATCAAGTGTACCGAAATGGCCAAATATTTTACATCTTTGGACAACCGCCAATACCTCTTAAACATCTTAGATTCACAGGTGACGATTTCAGTAGTGGACACTTTGATGTTTAGAAATGTTTAAACTCTCAAAAGCTGGATGTGAAGTTATCAATGAAACTGGTTGTATACTTACAACGCTTGACAGATGCCGAATGTCTCTTCAACACAATTCCTACAAATACTGTCGTAATTGAAAAAAACCATGAAACTCAAACCGATTATGACAGCAGCAATCCAAGCTGTGAGATTTGAAACAAGATTACTGTTCACATGGCCAACTGTACGTTGCATGCTCAAGATTAAGCTCGGCACACAGCTACAGCTTGGTCATATTACAACTGGAGGGCCGAACTGACAACGTGGCATACAAAGAGATCCTTAACAAATAATTATTGTTATATTTTCCCTCAGTTTAAAAAGGTTTAATTTTCTTCTTAATAAAAATTTTAAGGCAGTATTTCGCCGCTGTGAGGCGCGGGTATTTTGCTAGTATACAAATAAATGGAAAAATGGAGAGACATAATAAAGTACATACAAGGAACTGTTTTTTTTTTTTTTTTTTGTGTGCAGATTCCACTTGTCGTAGGCCAGCCCCTAGCAAGGAAAATCTTGCTTACATCACAAAAATTAGGAAACAAATGGGGTGTATGACTAAATCTCATCATTGAAAGCCTTAATGAACACTTTTGTGCTTCATGTGTCATCCAAAACTGACACAGACCCAGAAAATGAACTGCAGTACACCAGAAACAGTAAACCATTCCCATAATAATTAGTGTAGCCAACTTGTGTCAATGTGTACATGTACCCCTCTTCTCTCCATAGGATATTGGTCATTGAATCTTAGTATGGGTATGACGTTAAACTGCATCCAGCCCTGCAAGTCACGTCATACTGACATCCATTGGAAGCATGTTTCCATGAGACGGTGACCTAGGTAAGGAAAGTAATAATCAGCCTGGAACAAGTGGAACTGAAAACCTTGCAGGTCCCAGTGGGGTCAGAAATAAAAGCCATAGAGTAAAAGACACAGTAGAACTTCATGAAGACGTTGAAAAAAGTTGGCGTCATACACATGCAAATCTGGTTACAGATTATGAAAGCAGTGGAAATCGAAAGGCTCAAAAAAAAACCTTGGCGCGATACACACGCAGATCGAGTTCAAAAATATGACAGTACTAAAATTCTAAAGTATCAAAAAAAAAAAAAAAAAAGTACAAATTGCAATCGCGTGAACAAACGTAAATTATTACTCTGTGAAATAACGGAACAGCAAAAATAGATATATATGGACATAGGTGATATTTCGGAAGTATGTATATATTGTAAGGTTTTAAAGTTTAAGTCGGAGACTTGTAGATCATCTAATTCTTGTTGCCATCTGGGAAAAGTACTGCTGCTTCCCAATGAAGAGTCGTTTCCGCAAGAATTCAAAGATATGTTGTTGGGTGAAAGTGAAATCCATAAACACTAAAGGCAAAATATATGCATCTACAATAATCTTTTCGCGTTGGCATCATTCAATGCACAAAACGTTGATTTACACTGTAGTGGACCATACACCATGAGAATGTGTGTTCCCGCAACAATTACAGCTACGACAAGTTTAATTTCGAAAAAAACACAATTTTTTTCAGGTTTATCTTTTTTTTTTGAAGTTTTATTAATTTTACTAGAAGAGTACCCGCACTTCGCAGCGGAGAAGTAGTGTGTTAAAGAAGGTATGAAAAAGAAAAGGAAAAGTTTAAAAAATAACGTAACATGATTGTTAATGTAATTGTTTTGTCATTGATATGAGTGTTGTTCCCATATCTATATATATAATATATATATATATATATATATATCTCATATATATATCTCATATATATATATCTCTCTCTCTCTCTCTCTCTC
>JANRMT010062807.1:68015787-68042977 GCA_026402145.1 Polypterus bichir lapradei
CACTGATACGAAATAGCTGTGTGTGTATATATGTAGATATGTATGTACATGTATATATATGTTTATATATGTGTGTGTGTGTATGTATATATATATATGTATTTGTGTGTATATATGTGTGTGTGTGTGTATGTATGTATGTGTATGTATATGTATGTGTATATATGTAGATATATATATATGTATGTATATATGTGTGTGTGTATATATATGTGTATATGTATAGATATGTATATATATATATGTTTGTGTGTGTGTGTATATATGTATATATATATATATATATATATATATATGTCAGCAACACTCATCACTCACAACAGTGACAAAACAATTACATTGACAATCATGTTACGTTATTTTCAAAATGTTTCCTTTTCTTTTTCATTGCTTCTTTAACACACTACTTCTCCGCTGCGAAGCGCGGGTATTTTGCTAGTTTTATATATTGCAGAGATAGTGTCTGAGTCCTTGAGATTGAGTAGTATTTTTTCTAGCATGGATGAGGGTGCAAGATGAGGAAAATCGTGAAGGTTTTGTTTAACAAAGTTCCTGATTTGAAGATAGTGAAAGAAATGTGTAGCTGGAATGTTAAATTTGGAATGTAATTGTTCATAGGATGCAAAGACGTTGTCTATATAAAGGTCTCTAGCAGGTTAATTCCAAATTTTTTCCAGATATTAAAAACTGCATATGTTCACGAAGGTTGAAAGAGGTGGTTCTCTTGCAGAGGTGCCACAGATAGAAGCTTCTCCGTCTTAAAGTGCTTTCTACATTGGTTCCATATTCTTAGTGAGTAAAGCATTTTTCAGGTTTATCTTTATGATCACGAAGAAGCGATGCAGCATAGAATCGAAAGAGTTAAACGATCCGACGTAGTAGAAATTATACAGCCAATAATGGATACAAATCCATATGTCCAAAAGCATCGCACTTTACACAAAATTTATCAGCAAAACATGGACAAAGAAATTTTCTTGGATTTCTATATGAATCCAAAAGATCACAGTCACATCTCTTATATATTTTTCTTCTGGTTCATCCTGCTTCCCCTCAAAACCGGCCCCGCCCACACGCAGCCGACACGGCATGTCTCGATTACCGTTTGCTTCCATGGGTGCACAGGTAGCTCAACCTCCTGGCCACGGACCATACTGTTTTAAAATACACGGGCAAATTTATCACCAAATCTCTCCACTATACGTTAACACTTCTACCTCTCCAGGATATGGACAGTTGTATGTTTTTGACACAGCGCAAGCTACTGAAGTACGCTTACAAGATAAAGCAAACTCTGCATGCAGCGAAAATTTACTTCTCCAGGTAGATTCCATGCTCAGAACCATCAACCCCATTGCTAAATCATACAAACACATGCATAAAATCGCTCAGTCCAATCCAACAGCATCTGTATGAATGGTTTTTAAGGAAAACCCTGGGCAGGATTTATGACGATACAATGCCCCGACATGTCACACCGATGTTGCGGCAATTTTCGTTGGAGAAGAAAGGGACATTTGCATCTATCCCAGAGGCAACTCCTGTAAACAGATTTCCACGCTCAATATGAATTGCGATCCTATGGTTTACCCACTTGTATTCCCTTATGGACACATTGGCTGGCACAAACATTTAGAACATGTTCCCGATAAAAGAACCGCCAACCGAATCAGGCTTACTCAATGTCAATTTTACGTGTACAGATTATCAATGAGTAATACATTTAGTGTTTTGCACTCCAGCGGCAAACTATTCCAACAGTACATCGTACAAGACGCGTATGTTAAAACAGAGTGCACGCGTCTCAACTATCTCAGATTACATCAAGATCTGCGTGTGGAATAATACAAAGGAGTATCAGACGCACTGCAAGCAAAGGCTGAAAATAACAACGTACGTGTAAGCGAAATGATCATATTACCGTCCACATTTCCAGGAAGTCCAAGATACGTACAACAAAACCATCAGGATGCCGATGCCATAGTACATACATTCGGAAAGCCTGATTTACTTATCACTTTCACATGTAATCCTGCTTGGCCGGAAATTCTACGTGCATTGTCGAATACCCAAAGACCAGACCTCAGACCTGATATTGTAGTATGAGTCTTTTGGATTAAGCTGCAGGAATTACTTGGAGATATTCTACATCATCATCTTTTTGGGGTTGTAATCTCTTATATTTACGTAATTGAATTTCAAAATTGTGGCCTTCCTCATGCCCACATGCTGTTTACTCTTCACAATAATTTTGAAATAAGAACCAGAAAGAAAGAAGAAGAAAGAAGTATTTCTTCTTGATTTCTGAATTCCTTTCTCACCGTTTTCCGTTCTTATTCTTACACTGCCGTATGCTATGGTGGGCGTCAGCTAGTTTATAATAAACGCCCATGTGACGAATTGTCAGCGATAATAATTTCGAAAGACTGAGATATCAAAGACAGAGTGTATATCCAAAGGCAAAGCATGATGCATCGTTTATGTCAAATACATCGCCACATGCTGACCCTTTACTCATTCCTTTGCTTTTCCCAGATGGCAAAACAGTATGTTTGTACAATATGAAACAAATGCATTCAGAAAAACGAATAACACACAATATTTCAGGTCAAAGTTAATGATACGTGCCCATGTATGTAACCCACTTCTATCATCTCAATGTCTATCGCAACATTACATTATTATTGCGTATGTAAAAGTCACAGCTAATCGTCTCTTCTTTATTAAATTGAATCAAGCTAAACTTAGAACGGAACATATGCAAGGTCTCATTGATCATGTTCAAAATTCAAATATCAATAGTTCAGACAAATTCAAAATAGGTAAAGCAGTAATATTATAATAATATCAAGGTAGTCCAAGAGCATTGCAACAGTTATATCATGATGCAATGGCAATATCCAGAACTATCAGTCGGCCAGATTTATTTCTTACAATGACTTGCAATCCACAGGTTCTTGAGAATAATACCACCGGCTACATCAGCTCTGGATATTCCCACTTTCGTAAGTAGATTGTTTTATCAGAAAGTCTTATTTTTATCGAATGAATTGAAACAGTATTCTTGCAAAAAGGAGATCTTGATATGCCGTTCGTAGTAAAACTTTACAGTTTCCCGTGAGAATAGCTTTTGCAATGCCAGTTAACAAATCACAAGGACAAACATTTGAAGAAGTCGGTTTATTTATAAGAGACAAAGAAACGATATTCACTCACGGCCAGTTATACGTTGCATCATCACGCTGTATGACCAAACAAGGAATCAAAATTCATTGCGATCTTGAAGAAACGTTCATTCCAAATATTGTTTTTACTGAAGTTTTACAATGAAAAGTGAACATAATGCATATGTAACAATTTCCATGAAAAAAA
The DNA here is from genome assembly GCA_026402145.1 of Polypterus bichir lapradei. Classification (NCBI taxonomy): domain Eukaryota; kingdom Metazoa; phylum Chordata; class Cladistia; order Polypteriformes; family Polypteridae; genus Polypterus; species Polypterus bichir. The sequence goes on from JANRMT010062807.1 coordinate 68,019,160, forward strand.
AACACTTTAAATTGTATTTCCACAGGACCAAACCCGGGGGTTGGCGAGCGAAGCGAGCTGGGGGCAAAGCCCCCTAGTATTAATTAAATAGAATAACAACAAATGTAAACAGTGATGCATGTGTGTAATACAGTGTACAATATAATAACAGTGTAAGGAACAGGCTAGTGGTTTGCAGTACAGATCTAAGTTAGTTTTATTCAAAATATCACCCAGTCAATTTAAAAATACTAGTTGACCTAGCAGAATTGATTTTTAGAAGGAAACCATATTATAATATAGTGGACACAGCGAACTTGCTTTCTGCGGTGTTTGTTGTTTTTTGTTTTGCTTACCTGTATGCGTCTAAATTGCGTTTTGTGCAGTTTGAATGCTGCAAAAGGCAAGTCATTTACCAGTCGCTACAGTTTTTTGATTAGTCCTATGGCCTGTGGCATCATCATCCATTCACGAAGTTTTCCACTGATGTGCCTTTGTAGTTGAATGTTTTTCGTCATTTTAGTTGTGGATGGAGTTTGTTTTCAATTAAAAACACTATTTTTAAATGAATATGTATTAGTGTGGACATAGCTTAAGATTACATGAATGGAGTATATAACTGAAAGCAGGAAAAGGTTTGATGGGGCTTTTATAGGGTTCGGCATCTCTGTGGGGGTTAGTGTTTAGTATAAAATACAGCTTTCAGCTATATAGCCTTGGATTATGTAATGAACTTTTTTGTCATGTCCTAGGGAAAAAGATAGTGCCTCCATCATTTGATAAATTATACTGAGTATTGAAACTGATTAATCATTGAAAGACTGAGCTTTCATACAGTTAGCTTGAGTAGATGAAAGCATCAGTTTATTTATTCATGTGTACGGGTCATGGTATGCTTAGGTTAAAGTTTCTAGGTACAGTATATTGTTACAGAGCTGTGCCATCAGAAAAAAAGTATATTCTGTGTGAAAAGTTTTTTTTTTTTTTTTTGTCTTGCTTAAGTGACCAGAAACGGATGTTATTTGTAAATAGGCTGATCTCATCCACTGTAGCCATATTAAATTTAGTGTGTGGTATGGCATTAGTGCCAAGTATCATATTTCAGACATCATTTCATCATTAGAAATTGGTAAAAGGCTTCCAGATTTTTAATAAAGGGAAAAGAAATAGCATACCAGTCCAGCAATAAATTTGCAGCTTATTGCATGACTGTGTGTGTGTGTATATATGTGTGTGTGTGTATATGTGTATATATATATATATATATATATATATATATATATATATAGGGAGAGGTCTGCAGGAGCCTTTTTTAATACAATGTAATGGCATCTACTTTAAAAAAGATCTGTATCATCTTGTGAATAATATTATAAAATAATCAAATTGCATCTTAAATAATAAATGATATACAATAACCTGTTCATGTGTTATGAATCTCTATGTAGACACCCTAGGGATGTGCGATATTGGCAAAAAATTATAATTCTATATTTTCTGTGACTTTGATAACGATAATTAGGTGATATTTTGTATCCTTTAAAAATGTGAAAGTCTTACTGATCTAGCTTGGTCTTGTTAATAGGATATTAATTGTGACTTACTAATTACATTAATGGAAATGACAGTTAAGGAAAACAGTTCATATTTATTAAAACTGAAGTAAAATAATACAAACATTTAAAATCACCAGTCAGTGTAAGTGTGAGTAAACCATTTCAAAGTGGCCTGCGGGATTTACACAAATAATTGCACTTAGACCATCAAAACTATTCTAATTATATTATTTTAAACAGACACACGTTAATCTAATCATAATTGAACTACAGAGCATGAACATTACAGTCTGGACAAATAAACTGCTCTGCTGTAAGGTGAATTATGTAGCATACAAGCAAAAACAAAAATCTAACATACTGTAGTATAGTGTAAAAATCCAAAGTTCTGTCAAATACTGCACAGGGAAAAAAAAAACTATAGCATTTGTAAACAAGTTCTGTCATAAATTGTACAAAGAAAAAAAAAAAAGCAAACATAATATTTTAAACAAATTACTAACTTCAAGTTCTGTCTTGTAGTGCACAAAAATATCAAAACATTTTTAAATTCTACTGAGGAAACTTCCATGTTGTGTGACAGAAACACCAGTCTGTCCACAGCATCTGGCTTCAGAGCAGCACAGTTGCATATTACATTTCTTCTGGGCCTGAAAGCCCCCTCAAAAGGGCTGCTTGAGGCAGGGATGCACAGGTACTTTTTTTTGTAATTTTCCCCAATTTGGGATATGTATTTCTTGTGTTTTTCACCACTCAAGTTGATTTACATCACTGTCCACTTTAAGTAATATCAAGTGCTCTTGATCTCTTTTTCAATGGCAGTGTTCAGAGATTTGCCCTTTATGAATTCCTGTGTTTTCCTAGTTGCTAAAAACCTTTTTTTTTTTTTTTTTCTCTCTAGCCATAGGGGTGGGATGGAGTGAGGCGAGGAGGCGGGGATCTGTATGAGTGTTTTAAATAATGAAAGAAAAAATGTGCTTTAAAAAAGTAATTGATCTTGACACAAAAATTAAGGTGATCAAGCAGTATGATGGAGGACAGAAAGCAAATGCAATCGCATGTGACTTTGATATTCCTTTGTAGCTGTAATTGTGCTCTGGCTTTGAATCCAGTTAATCTACGAAGCTTCTTCTTTGTGACTTATGAGTTGGCTCTTCCTGTGGACCTCACGAAGGCATAATGAAACCAACAGAACTCCTTTATCTGTTAATTTTTATTAACAGGCTGAAATGTTAAAACCAAAATGACTGATGACATAACACAGAGGCATGTTTTTGATTGTTTTTTTGCGAAGTAAGTGAAATACTGGATAATTTCAGCTTGCACATCATTAAAACAATTACAATATTATCATAGGTGGTACACATCGCACACTCTTAAGACACCCTTCCACTAAACTGTTAGCCAAATGTGTTCCCCTTTTGTACTTTAAAATCTTGAATTAGTTGAAATTAAAGATGCAGCGGGAAGACTCATGTCTTTCTATAATTCTGCAAGCTCACTTGTAGCAGTCACATTAATTAATCTCGAAAATGTGTCCTACAGTCCTAAGAGAATAAGGAAGCATTTTAAAATGAGGGTCTAGAGCTGATTCTTGTTGATAGTGGCATTGAATGAATAGAACATAAAGGAAAAAGAACCGGCCATTGTGACTTATAACGTCACTATTAAGGAGATACTTCAAGTTGGCTGCTTTGTGCTCACACTCACTTTTATATCGCAGGCTGCTCTGAAAATTCCAACAATTCCCTGCTTGCTTTGCCAGGTAAGGTATGTTACAAACTTTTTCCACAATAACAGTACTGCTAGCCTTGTGCTTAAAGAGAGGCAGTGTTTATTGGACTTGCCAACACACAAACATGTGATTGATACGGTCATGTGACGGAACAGCGCATTACAAATTCTAGAAAGGTTTTGGAACAACTGTCCGCCATCTCGGCAGCTTTCCATACATGCAGTGAGGTTGCTTACGTTGTCACTAGCATGCAGCGCACTTGTCAACAACACAAATGCCATAGGTGCCCAATCGTTTTCAATATATAGTAATCTGCTGCCCTGGATGTTCAGCTGTCACAAGTTAGGACTACTCTCTCCCTTGGCCTGAGAAACTGGCGATTCTTTGCCTAATATCATCCTAAAGACTCTGTATCATTTGTCAGAAGCTCTCATTTTCAAAAATGGTGTAGGGTCTCTTTTCTTTACAGGTGAAAACTGCTATGGATTCTGTAATTTTTTATTTATTTTTTTTGGGCATGAGGCAAATTAAACGAAAACTTTTAGCTACCTGCCATCTGCATTGTACATTGTTTAAACTGTACTCATTTGGATGTCAACTGAGATTATGGGTGATGTTGGGGTAAATGATTTCTCAAATTTGTTGTTGTAAATCAATAATTAACATCTGAGTTACACATCTTGCATATGACTTTGCTTTTATCCAGTTGTTCTTTACTGACGCACCATTTTAATCCGTAGCAAGTCCACATATCTGATTTAAGTGTCTAATATGCTGATTTCATTTAAAGAGGTCATACCATTTTATGCTACATTATAAAGTGCTTTTTTCCATAGAATGCCTTAACAGTCGTATTGCTGCAATCTAATGGACTGGATGCCAAAAATGGAGACAAAAATCTACATATAGTAATAGAGCAGGATAGAAATTCATGATTTTGATCTTGAGACTTTAAGAATCAATATCACGTTGTTTACATGAAAATTAAGATTAATCACAACATCAATTTTTTTACCCATACCTTGTTATTTTCAGGCATGCTTCTGTAGTTCTGCTTATCCACAAATCCATTGTAGTTGCAAAAAGCACTGTTTGTTTCAGATCCATTTTGTTTTTTGTCCAATATTTAGAATAAAATAAAGACAAAAATAATTGCAAAAAAGGATAATTTCTTTTACCCTGAGTGTTGATAATTTTTTAAAGCCTTTATTAATTGGACCCTTGTCATTTAATAAACATGATGACTACTGTTATCTGATTTTACAAAAGCCTGCTGTTTACGGGCATGTCTTAGCATAAACAGGTATTAATTATCTGGGACGTAATTGTTGCTTTGTTAGCTTTCACGCATTCTTTATACTACACTATGTGGTTGAATTTTAAATGGCTGTATAGATGTTCACATCAAGTTGTTTAACAGTTTACACGGTACACTTTTGGGATCATACTCCTAAATGTGAATGAATGTGTCTGTGCTTGATTACAATACTCATTTGCTGTTAAGATTGGTCACTTTCTACATATAGTATATTGAGGCAGTTGTAATTGTAATCACAATTATTTATGATTAATTAAGCAGCTCTTATTAATAGTATTACAAAATTCTGAATTATACTTTGTTCTGCTGTTTGTAACTTTGTGAGCTGAACTATACCTATGAAGGAATATTTTTTTAGTCTGTATGGCTGTGTTTCGTAGTTTGTTTGCTTTATTATTTGTTGCTTTAATCTATATTAATGTTTTTATATTTGATATTCCTGTAAAACATTTTTGTGATATAAAGAAAGATCATATAGATCTAGTGTATTAATCAGTTATTTATGCTTCTAAAGATCTATTACATGATGGATATCATGTTATTAAACCTTTTCTTTATAATACTTGCTGTTTGTAAAAAAAAAAAGAGGGAAGCAGGTTTGAAATTTGGTAATTTTAAGGATGGAAATTCTGTTATTACTGTAATTAGAATGAAAATTACAGAAGGCTCTTAAAATGCCCCCCTATCTGTCCATACATTTTTAGCTTGCTTATCCAGTGTACTCAGTAAAATAGATGTATCTTTATATTTTTCTGCAGAAGTGCCTATGTGGTAAAGTGTCTCTCCGTCCTCTACAACCTTGTCACCGATACTCAACAGCTGGAAATCCAGGGTATGTACTGCATGTTCTTTCTTTGTATTTTGATTTGCTTTTTTTTCCACATCCCCATACCATGTGCTGGTTAGGTTGTTTGGCAATTCTAAATTGACTTTGTGCATGTTTGAATATGGGTAAGTGAAAGTAGGACATGCTTTAGACATTCATCCTCTTTAGAGCTATTTCCTTTCATGTGGCTGGCACTAGCAGGTCAGACTCTGGCCTGAATTCGGTTACAGAGATTTAAAAATGTTATATTATGATCATAAAAATATAAGTGCCTACAAAGTCAAAAATAAGTAAGATCAGATTTCAAAAAACAATGACTTTGTGTTAAGCTGAAAAATTTCCTTAGTAAATATTTCAAGTAGACTCCCTGCTGCAGTAAAGAAATCAAACGCATTATTCGTTTATGTAACTAGCTATCTGCAGAATCACACTGCTCATTATTCATCTTCAGAATTGGCCATCAGAAAGTTCGGATTATGTACCACAGCAAAGCATAGGAGCTAATTATGGACCCAATCACTCTTTGTAAGGGCAATCTACATCCACTTTTTTTTTAATTAAATTGCTGTGGAACCGTAAGACAGAGTACCTTTAAGTCCTCCTGGCTCCACCTCACTAAGGATATTTGCATGCACTACAGGTTTCAGCACCAACATTAGCATAACATTTTTTATTGTATTGATAATACATAGAGACAATAGAATAAACGGAATACTGAATATTATGGGCAGTTAGACTATAAAATGAGTTGAGAAGCATCAGTTTGCCGCACTGGCCTAAAATTTCCATGTGGCACATATCAAGCAGTGAGTAAGCAGTCCTCAAGTACACCGGCTATCTGGTTTACTGAGAGGGTGTTAGCAGCAGTAAAAGTGACTTGTTATCTTAATAAAAAGCTGACTGAATCTAGATTTCTTAGTTTGACACTGTCCATACCTATTTAAGTGTCCATTATTTGAGATTTATATTGATTTGGCAAGGTGGATGTAGGGCACTTTGTGTGCCTTGTGTAAGACATTTTTGTACAGAGAATGCGTGTGTGAGTTTAATATATACACATTGAAGCCTGTAAAGCTTAACTATCTAACTTAGCGTGTTAAGTTAAATACTAAACTTTTTTTTTTAAATACAATCGTATGTTACTTTTTTTTTTATTCCCATTACTCTTTTTCCCATTAAATATGACGGTTGTGATTTGAAACATCAAAACTCTAGTACCCTAAATCACACCCTAAGTAAACTACTTTGTCCTTTTCTGGTACTGTCAGGCACAGTAGACTAGCATTATGGATAGCTTCATATGCATGAGGGTGGATGCACTTTTCATAACTATTAGTTACTCTAGGTGCATGCTAACCGAGCATCACACTTATAAGCTGTGATAACTGGTTATTGACATGACATTCATTTTCTTTTTCAAAATGAAGCTTTACACTTAAATTGTTTTGTCTCAGATGCTTCAAGATAACTGAAATTACTTGTACTTAATGTCATTTGAATTCAGGTGTCAATGATGTATGACTTCATTGAAACATCTCCACTGTTCTTAATATGTGCATTTTGTGGACAAACGTCACAAGACCTGGTAAAATTATTAGTTTACTAATAATTGCGGGGAGACTAAACAGTGACAAATACTTTTTTTGTTTACAGTTGTGGATTTGTTAATGATTACCAAATAGTCATTTTATTTATGTTGAGTTATTCCAATAAAGATCCATTTTCTTTTTTTGAAGATTATTTTCTTTTTAACAGAATGTGGTGGTATTACTGCTATATATCTGTCAAATCAGATTTTTTTTTCTTGTGTACATGTTTCTAATAAAATTCAACAAAAAGTTTTGAAATCTGGATCCTTTGCATCTTTGTCCGTCTAGTTTTTTTTTTTTCCTGTTTTGTTGGTTACTTGATGGAAATTTTGTTGTGGCAAATTGGATCAGTTAGCTCTTGTTGTTTGCTTCTCTTTAATTAGCAAATTAGAAACTTACTTAAAGGGTAAAAAGTACATATTGAATAAATAGTTGCACTGTAAAAGCTGTGACTGCATTAAGAGTGTTTGTGAAGTTTATATAGATAGTGGTTAATCTATAGTCAATAGAAAAACGCACGCTTCTTTAACATCAAAAAATGGGTGGGGAAAAAAACCCTCAACAACCAGAGATCTAGATCAGTTGAGGTTATGATACATTGTTTAAGGTATTTTTTCAAGTTTTTCTATTTTTAATATCAAATACATTTTTTTAATCACAGCCTGTGTTGAGTATGCAAATTCTTACTGTATGGGCCTTATTTTTTGCCACATCTCACTAAGCTGAATATTGGGTAACTCCACCACTTCTTAATTGACTCAGAGTGAGAGTGGATGTGAGAGGGAAAATAAATTTCAATACATTTTTACCCATTCAGTGAGTGTTGTTCAACTGGGCAGTGGTCTCAAGTGATTCTAGTTTGGAAATAAATTAAAACTTTATAAATGGAGATGTATTGAATGTAATTAAAACAAGAATGTATTTAATTGAAATTAACTGTAGCAAACTTTTTCAGTAACATTTAACAAATTATATGCAAGTACATTTAATTGCTATAAATTAACATCTTTGTTAATTTTTTTTAACTGCATACTTGGTTGGACTTTATTGCTTTTTATATGCATTTCCATAAATATTTTAAACTTTGTGCTTAGTGTAGATTGATTCATTTTATTCACTTTGTGTTAAATTTTTTCCCCCTTTTATACAGTGCGTCTGCTGGTAAGATAGTTGGAACTGGCTTTCTGTTGATTGGAGGTGGAATTGGTGGCACATTCTTATATGCTAAATGGGATCCCAAATTTCGTGAAAGTGTTGAAAAGTCCGTCCCTTACTCTGATAAGGTCTTTGAGGTGACCCTTGGTCCTGCACCTTATGCAGTTTCATTGCCAAAGAAACCGGTAAGTGTTGAATATTTCAATTAAATAAAATCATCCCCTACTGTATATAAAATAAATATTTTTTATTTGAGTAGTGTAAGGAAAGGAAAATCCTGAATAATCTTTTTTTTTATTTTTTTATTATTCAATACATGTTATTGATTGATGGTGTCAAGATATAATGTGGTCTTTTGTTCAGAAATGAAACGCACAGACCACTAACCTACTTAAAGGATTTACATAAATACAAACAGCACATTGGCTTTTTTGAGTAAAATAACTACAGTGTCTTTGTAACTGAGGTCACGGCATGCTTACGTTGGACTGCAAATGACCCTTGACATACTAAATGCACACTCTGAAACACAGTTGGAAGTATATGAGCATGTGCACAATTTAATTCTAGTAAATGTGAAAAATATAATTTTAAAATCATTTGTAAGAAAATAAAAGAAAGTACTGCAGCAGACTTTGTGGAGAGGTTTTAAAAATTAATTGACTTGATTCTAAACGAACAGCGCAGAGTAGAACTTGCCTGCAGGTTGAAATAATTACAGACCCCCGTCTTGATATGTTGAATGTTTAACTGGCTACAAAAAAAGTTTTAACTTGTAGAAAAAAGTGTGTAAAAGATTCAAGCAAATAGAATAACGTAACAAATGCTATTATATACTTCGTTTTCAAAGTTCAGAAGGCATGTAAGACAATACTTTTGTGTGTGTGTGTGTTTTTTTTTTTTTAGTAAATCAAGCAAGTTTAACTATGAGATGAATCATACAAAATATGGAATAAATGAATGCAGAGTAACTCGCCAATACCTCCAGTAAGAACTACAATGAAGAAGGGCATATCCATAAGATTTAGAAGTTTCTCAACATGATTTTTTACTATTATATTTGCATAACAGTTATATGAAACATAACCCAAAGCTTAGAATATTAGAACAACATTTATACATTCAGCCCACCAAAACTAGCCAGTCCTATCCACTTAATTCTTCCAAAATAACATAGTTTTGAAAGTCCCACAAGTCCTACTGTCTACCACACTGCTTTGGTAGCTTATTTCATGTGTCTTTATGGTTTTTTGTAAAGAAAAACGTCCTAATGTTTTTGCGAAATTTACCCTTCACAAATTTCAAGTTGTTTCCCCATATTCTTGATGACCTCATTTTAAAGTTATAGCTACTGTTTGTGATTAATATATCCTAGTGCTTCCCTTACAATTATTAATAATAAAACTAATAATTATTAGTTATATATAAAAAAAAAATAGTTCATTCCCTACAGTGATGGATTGAAGGCAGTACCCTAGATGTACACTTGACCATCAACAAATTCGTTCATGTGAATGAACATTTATGGCCTAAAAGCCATAAGGACTGATTTTAGATTGTTTGTTTTTTTCCCCTGTCCTCCTGGCCATCTGACCTTACTTTATTCTTCCTTTAATCTTATTTTTGTTTCATATAAACATTGCATTTTATAAAGCACTTTGAGCTACACCATTTGTATGAAAATGTGCTGTATAAATGTTGTTTAATGATTTAAAACCACTTGGGTATTTTTATACATGTTAGTCATAGACAATAACCTGTCAGATTAGTAGAAAAATAAACAAAAGCAATGTTAGTTAAAACTATTATAAACTTATACTTTATATAAGATGTGAAATAGTAATTGGATAGCCATTTTTTTTTTGCTTTGCATCAGTATGTGCAAAGAAGGGAGCAAGCCCTGGATAGGGATAGCAGTCTATTATAGGATACTCTCATGTGCATGCACTAGTTTTGGCCTAATTTGAATAGCTAATCACTTAATCTGCTAATTTTCTGAATCCGACAGCTAACCAGAATACTTAGAGAAATCACAATTTGAAGTGGGGAGAATGTGTAATCTCCACTCAGAGTATACCAAAGGTGGAATTTGAAGACTTATTCAGTTGTCTTGTAAAAACATTAGCCTGGGTACCACTGTTCCACCAAATCAGTCTTTTTTCCTTCAAACGCTTACTCCTAATGTTCTGTTTTTTGCTTAAAGACCAAATCTATACTGTTGCAGATCTCCTCTGCAGCTGAAGGTGTAAATCAAAAGCCAGCCCAAACAAAAAGAAAGGAGAAGCCAGAATCTTCTGTTCCACTAGCTCCTACTGCTGAACCAAGCTTGGAAGGTGAGTGAATAATAGTAAACATAGGCGGAATCCTAGACAGTCTTTACTGCTGGTGAGATTGGATTATCCTCAGAGGGAAATGTACACTATCATTTACAGTTTTTCACAGGATAATTTATGCATTCAGTGTTGTTTTTTGCATATACTGTATGTGTATAAGTGTGTGTGTATATATACCTCCGTGTTTGGTTTACCAGATATACAATTTAAAGAGATTGTTATTTTCATGGGAATTGTTACATATGCATTATTTTCACTTTTACTTAATTTTTGTAAAAACAATACTTGTCCTTTATTTTTAGCCCCGGGTGTGGTTACATCTCTTTCTCGCAGGACGTATAACGCTGCTCGCATTCTGAAGTGGGGGAGGCCGAATGCTCGCTATGGAGATGCCGTCGGATCATCTGTTGTCTTTTTGCTGCTGGCGAGCTGCCTGTTCTGCTTGTCGCATGTCATTGTTTTAAGAGCTGGGAGCACACGATGTGTATCTGCCAAAAGCAATCCAACAACTGCTAAGTTAGATGTCCGTGGACTTGCTTTAAATGATGGCTCACTGCTTTGTCTCGCGTGACGTTGTAAAAACCATACTTTTCCTTTATTTCCGGCCCCGGGAGTGGTTAAATCTCTTTCTCGTATGACACTGCTCACGTTGTGAAGGGGTGGGCAGCTGCTGTTGCACTGCCCATCGATCATTTTAAAGCCTGTACAGCCGCTGTCCTTTTTGCCACTTCGTGTCACTACTGCTCGCGTTGTGAAGAGGGGGGAGTTAGGGTGGCTGAATGCATGCAAGGAGAAGTGGTCGGATCATCTGCTGCGAGCTGCGTGTTTTGCTTGTCATTATTTTAAAAGCTGGGAGCAAGTTAGTGTCACTTGCGGGACTTCAAATTGTCTTCTGAGAAGATCGCGTGTCGTCTCCCTAGTCTGCCTCCCCAAGATTTTTTTTTTTTTATAATAGAGATATATACATACATACGAGGTGTGACAGTTTAATTCCTGGAATGGGCGAATGGTGTCACCTGTGAAGTAATTGTATTGAAATCACATGAACTAATACATGCCTGCATATCTCCTTCTCCCGGAAGAATTCTCACAGCTGAAGTCTGTGTTGAACTGTTTATATGGCAATGAGCTGTAAGAAATTATATAGGCAAATGAAATACCACGACTTGAAATACATACATTTCATGTGTTCTGTGTCTACAGTGATCTGTTTAAATGTAAAATGACTCAGGAGTTGCAAGGAAAGAAATTTTGATCACACAGCTAAACAAGAAAATGTTTTCATATGTTATAGTAATAACGACATAATGTTGATGTGAAGTGTAGAATGTGTGAAGACTGAAGTCCAACTATGAAATAAACACTTTTGCAAAAGGTATAACAAAACAAGCATGGTTTTATTCAAGAATAAAACCAAAGAGAAAAACTGGTGCAGTGATAAGGAGATACATGCTTCCTGGTATTTATCAGGAAAATTTAAGGAGGCCAGGCGCAATGAAAAATTATTTTATAGTCATTAGGGATTCCAGTTAATTATCAGTTTTACCTTTGGCAGTTTAAGTGAGTGATCATACACCTCATACTACATTACTTTGCCCGTTTTTAGGGTGGACAAGTTAAAATTCACCCTTTTCCTACAAAAATCACCTCATTTTGCACAGTGCTATGTGCTCTGGTCATCAGTAAAGATCATCAGTTAATTTAACAATCCAAATATGCTTCACCAATATATAACCAATATGTTAAACATATTTTGTTCTTTGTAGCTCTACTGCAAAATCATTGTGTACCTTCCCTAATTATACAGTATTTAATTCATTGCTATCATTAGGTATCTTGAACTTTAGAGATGTTTATTTTGACAGTACGATTGTACTCTTTGATCATCTCCACTTTTTTTTCTATTTACAAGTAGAAATTATGTTACATTAACCTGCCTAATGTTCCTAATTCTCCAGTATTGTCCACACCTGGAAATATTTAGGCTTTGTACATAATTGCCAGAGTTTAAGTATTTAAGTAAAATGATGCTGTCTGTCTTGTACAGAATTTTCATGGCGTTGTAAGATAGTATGTGTTTGTTTGCAGTGGCCTCTGCAGAGGCAGCACACATCATTTCTGCGGCCAGTGAAGTTCCATCAATACCAGCTCCTGGTACCCATGATGGGAATGGTGAATCTGAAGGGGAACAGAAATCTGCAACACAACCAGGTAAGAAATGTGGAGTTATAATGCATGTTTAATGAGATCTTTCAGTATATACTTCTTGAAGGATTGGCTTAATTTAAATTACTCATTTTTCTTCCTTAGTTGATTCGATGTCCATTTATCACCTGTTGTAGACTGGAACACCAGTGCTTTCCAATAATTTATTACGATTTTTAAAAATATAATGCAAGTAAATAACATCTGTTCTTTCATGTGTGTGTCTTAACACCAGAGAAAGCTGAGCAAACATTTTTATTAGGAATGAGTTGAACATTACCTATAAGATCTGTGTTTCATACAGTAAACAGAAGCATCTCTTTAGGTGGGCTTAAAGAAATTTTTGGAAAAACACTGGATGGCCCTTAATGGTTGAGTGGAATGTTGTACTGTGAAGTAAGCAGAAATGTTTTTATTGATATTTTTGAGGTAAAAAATCATATTGAGAAATTTCTAAATCTTGTGGATATGCCCTTTGTTATTGTAGTTCTTACTGGAGGTATTTGGTGAGGTTATGTTTCTTTGTGGTTGTGTGGTTCAGCATTTGCAGAGCTATGATGGTGAATATCTAGTTGAAAGTGGTGAAAGTAGTAAATATTGTAGTGATGTTTTGATCCGTGTACCATTTTAATATTACCTGTAAGATGGGACTAGTACTTGAGATGGATGTGCTCCATATTAAAAGAGAAAGGAAAAAAAAAAGAGATGGGACAAAAGAGTGTGTTCTACTAACTCATTATTTCTACTTAGTCTTCCAGGAACAGCCTCAAATGAGATCTAGAAATGCATTATGAAATAAATACTGTATGTCTAGAATCCGAAAGGTGAAATGTGGATTTTGTTTTGACCATGGATTGTTGAATGGGTGCATTGACCTTGCACAGGTCTTTGAAGGGCAATGGAACTTCATCTGTCTACTGTAGGCATGTTTTTTTGAATTGGTGGAGGACAACGGCCATATACACCATGTTATTATACGAGATATGCTGCTGGTGTTAGAAGTCTCCAGCGTAGTGCCTTTTGGTATCTGTGCATGCAGACTTAGAGAGGTGTGCATTTTTGGCTAGGCTGAATCTGTTTGAAACAGCGAATGATCTACATCAGTAGTGTATCTTGTTTTCATTCTACTTAATTTTCATTTTAATACAAAGTGCAGCATAAACTTTAAGAATGACTTACTGTGGACACCTCAGTATACTGATACCATTCATTTTGGAAGAAGCTGTAATGACAGTGTTCTCCAAATTTGAGCTCATGGCCCTCTTAAGGAAAATAGTGGCTGTCTGTTAGGAGAAGCTGATGCTTAATTATTTTGTGTTTTCTTCTCAAGTGATAGTAGATAGTTTTGGTGCCATAGCTGAGGTACTGCAGCATGTTTATGAGATAGTGATGGTGGAGCAGAAGTTGCATCATTGGATGAAACCCTGTTATGCATGTCTGCATAAAGAGTTATAGTTATGATCCTGTAATGGTAACTGAAAAAATGATATTGAAAGAACACATGATCAAAATGCATTTCCTGCCTATTCAGCCTGTTCACTTTGATAGAATGAGGAGTTTAGCACTCACAGTATTTACAGGAGTCTTTTATTATGGTTTAGACATCTTGTAATAATGCCTTTTTATTTTTATTTATGTATTTGTTTTATTTATTTATTGAAAAAATGAAGGACAGATCCACAATATGGGAGATGAAAAGTGTGAAACTTTATGTGGCATGATGTATAAAGTCCATTCATAGATATCCTCAAAAATGTTAGTTCTTGTAGAACTAACATTCATGCTGGGATTGGCCATGGAATAGTCCATTTTACTTTGCAAAGAACTTTGAAGAGTTATGGAATTTGTTCTGTCTTTTTTAGACCTATGTTGTTGTAATTAGAGGAGGATTGTGCTCATACAGTATATGCCATGTTATCATACAAGATATGCTTCTGGAGTTAGAATGCTCCAGTTTAGTGCTTATATTTTACCTGGGGCTTTCTATTTTAGGCATCTCGGCCACCAATCAAAAAAAAATTGAAACAGTTCTTTTCATATAAATAATCGAATTAAATGAGATAATACACAGTAGTGTAAATAGTAATACAAATCAAAAGGCCAGGGTGAACTTCAGAATCTTTATTTAACCAGTGAGGCTAAGAGACCTAGCATGACGAGAGGGTGCAAATAGAGATTGAAGCTGAGACTGGAAGCAGTTTAAATCAGAAGGACTTTTACTAACTATTAAAAAGAACAGATTACAGTGCCTTGTACTGGAAAACTATTGTGAATCTTGTTACAAAAACTACCTAATTGCATGTTTATTATGGTATCCAATTTTCTGTGTAGAGCACTTCTTTTTTCTAAAAGTGTAATAATTCTGTCGTGTTATGCATATTTCATATAAAAGAATAGCCTCTTGACCCAGAATCTACTGTTGGCAGCAGAGAGTCTCACCCAACCTAAAACATGGGAATGCTGAGAAATTGCCAGTA
This sequence comes from Polypterus bichir lapradei, assembly GCA_026402145.1. Lineage (NCBI taxonomy): Eukaryota > Metazoa > Chordata > Cladistia > Polypteriformes > Polypteridae > Polypterus > Polypterus bichir. The sequence goes on from JANRMT010062807.1 coordinate 68,034,333, forward strand.
TGTTACCAAATGCCCACACTGATAATGTTGTTAATATTAACAAATCTTCCCTTCATTATGGTTTGCTTTCCCTTATTGCTAAATTGTCATTTCATATGTATTATAAAATACAAGTAGATTTTTTCTTGTTTAATGACTGACACATTAGAAGTAAGTGTTGCATATTAAAATTTAGCAAATAAATTTTAAAATACAAAAATGCAAAGCAAAACTGCAGATTTTTTTTTTTCATTCCCTTTCTGCCTAAACCCTGAAGGCATGTACATAATAGTTTTGTTTTATCATCAGGAGTGCCATCTTGCCTATGAATGTTGCTTCAAACAGTTTGTAATGCTTGAATTCATGTGTAAGTAAGCCTAATATTGGACTGGAAATGGACCAAGGATAGTTGTAGTCTGATACACAGTGCTGCCAAAATAATCACTAGTGTCCAGTGACCCTGAACTGGAAAGATGATCATGTCATATTTGCTTGTTTTTGCTATAAAATTTGAAATATCTACTTATTTGTAGACATTGTTTTAGTACTCTTTAATCAGATTGTAATTCTGATTTAATATTTTAAGGAGAACCGTCCACAAAGCCCAAACTTGCATTACCTGCTGTAAAAGAACGCCCACCTGAAGAAGTAGCTGCTCGGCTGGCTGAACAAGAAAAAGTAGAACAAGAAGCTGTTGCCTGTATGTGCTGCCAACCATTTTTTTAATGAATTACCCAGTGAACAATTACTGGTGTTGCTCTTGCTTTGTGTTTTATATTTATAATCTATACAGTATATTAAAGTTATTTTAATGAAATGTATTGAGTTCTTGATCAGTTGATTCCTTTTAAAGTATAGCATAAGACTTTGTATTTGAATGTATGCTCCAACAAATAATGTACAAGTGACATTACTACAACTACAAGAGATCAATAAATACATTACAGTACAAATGGGAATTAGAATCTACTAAAGACATTTAATTGGAGCTCTGAGTAAAATAAATTCCCAAAATAAAAAACCCCAAACAATATGTGAACAGAAATGCAAAAAAGCAACGTTTATAGAATGTAAGTTAGAGGATAAAGTAATTCATAATATTGTTTTTGGTAAGGCGTTAATGTAATTTAATTTTTTATCCATCCATTATCCAACCGGCTATATCCTAACAATGGGTTATGGGGTCTGCTGGAGCTAATCCCAGCCAACACAGGGCGTAAGGCAGGAACAGACCCCGGGCAGGGTGCCAGCTCACCACATGGCGCACACACTAGGGACAATTTAGGTTCGCCAGTGCACCTAACCTGCATGTCTTTGAGCTGTGGGAGGAAACCGGAGCACCCAGAGGAAACCCACGCAGACATGGGGAAAACATGCCCAGGTCTCCTTACTGCGAGGCAGCAGCGCTACCACTGCACCACCGTGTCGCTCTTAATTTTTTATTTACTTTTTTTTATGTTTTACTATTTTACTTCTAATTTTTTACTTTTTACTACTTAAAATGGACAGTTGTAATAAAATATTCCAGTATCTTTAATAACTAAGGACCAAACTGTGTTCCTCCTGTGCCCTGCATACTGTTTCATATACCAACTCTTTTTAAATATAATCACTTTTTCTAACTGAGGGGTGCCCCAGCGCTCTTTGAGTGGCTCATCTGCAAGATATCGGGTGCCCAGCTCCCACCCCTGGGGTTGATGAGCAAAGCGAATAGGGGCAGAGCATCCTAGTAATATCTAGTAATTCTAATTATTAATCATAGCTGTACAACTCTGAAATCATCAGTGACTCACTGTTTGATCTCTTTCATATTAATACTCATTGTTTATGGTGGCAGAAAGTGGTTTGTTCCAGCCCTTTGTAATGTGAAAGTAGTGACTGGAGTCATTTTTTACATTCAACCCAGAGATTGGTTAAACTAGGTAGGTCAGTTAATGCAGCCATAATTTTGGTTTAAACATGAATAGATCATGGAAAGCTATCAGACATTGTTGACTTAAACCCTTTATAACACTGCTTTTCTCTTTAAACGTAATGAAGTATTCCATCCTGGTTTATTTGCTTCACTCTCTTGCCACTTGGGTGATGATTATGTCTTTTGGATTATGCATTTATGATCAACAATACTACTTGTATCAGTCTGATACTGCCCCTTGGTTCATCTTGTTTCTTTTTCAGAGTTCCAAATAAATGCTAGATTCCAATGTCAGGCAGCAAAAAATTTAAAAGAGGACTGGCCATAAAACCGCAAATGCAAAACCAACCCTGTTAAACAAAAATCTGTCAGATTTCTTTGTCAATAATCTTCACATTTGTGCAGGGTTATTCCTGGTACACAGTGTATTTTCTCTAAAACTATCACATACTAATTTGAAGTTGGAGTGCATTTATGAATTTTTTATACATCGCTTTAATGTTTGATATTTGACAGAGAGATGCATAATCATGTTTGTGCTGCAGCCATATTTTACATGGAAAGACCACTAATAACGAAGCAATCAGTATATGCTTATGCTAATGACACTTTAAAAAAAAAATAAACAGTAATAAAAAATTGAGAGTGGAATAATTTACTTAAGTGCATCATGTGCCAATTCCCATTGTGAAAGGATTAACAGTGAGTGTTCTCCTTTCATTTATATTTAATACACATAGGCACCAATGTGCTGTTGCCCTTAATATTGCACATATATATGTGCATTTTCCATGGTAAGCTTGTTTTCAACTTTACCATGATTACAGTGCAATATATTTACCCATTGGCAGTATAGTATTGGGAATGAACATACAAATAGCAAAATACAGAAATACACCTTGAACAGACACCAGTAGGACATTGTAAATGTTACTGATAGTTTTTACACAGCTAATCAATGTTTATTAATATTATTTATTTTTATTTCATGTATTCTATCATTTTAAAAGGTTTTAGAAATTTATTCTGAATCAAAATAAGGTTTTAAACTGATATACTGTATTGGATTATTTTGAATTTTGCAGGACCTGTGTCTTTTTAAATCCTGCCAAGAACAGATTTACTGCATAAAATGTTTTTTTTAACCTAATTGAGAGTTATTCTTTACCCATTTTAGCGCTGTCTGCTGCACTGGAGGAAGAACTCAGCAGTGCTGCCCATGTGACCCTGCAGGCTATAGCATCTCAGGAGGCTGCCGTCTTTGCAATTAACAGCCACTCCCAGAAGCTGAAAGAAGCTATGGAAAATTCTGAGGTCTGTTTTGCTCACTATAAATTATTTGTTGATTCTGTTTTTGTATGTCCTGAACCTTCTGACTCATGAAATTTGATGCTTTGTATTTTAAGTTGCTAATATAAAACACGTAAGCAATTTATCAAATGCATTGTGATACTCTGAAAATATTTTGATGTCTAGTGTATTATGATTTTTGGTAGTACCTTACAACAGGTATTTGATTTAGCTGCAGTAGCTGACTTTGAATTAAGAAATTGGATTTGAACTAATATTTCTCAAGAAATATTTTTGTGTTTCAATTCAGTTAACTAGACAGTTTTTTTCTTTTCTTAACCAGCTGCCAATTGACAGAGAGATGTAAATAACAAAGCAGCAGTTCCCCACTACCCCAGTGATTCTTAGGTTTAGTAATAGGAGCCTACTCTGGCTGTAGGTGTTAATCCCAACCAACACCTGTTTCTAATGAGACTGCTATATTAATTAAGTAAACGTTTATTCCCAATTTCTGTGTCTTGGTATCACTTCACAAATTACAAAACTGGGTTTGTTGAATTTTTAGTGTAATGTAACAGACCTTTGTTTGCTAATGAACCCTCTTAACTATAAACACTATCAACTACCCTTGTGTTTGCTTGTAGTTAAGAAAGCTAAGTCTGAAGGAAAAATGTGAATTAATAGAAAATAAATGACAAAAAGAGGTTAGAAATATGGCAGCAAAACAAAGAAGATGCCAAATTTACCCTTGGGGACAAATAAACATCTATCTAATCAAAATTTTCTGTAAATATAAATCTCGCACGTTGCTTTTCTAAGTGAAGGCTCAGTGAACAGCAAACATTTAATTAACCATTGATATCAATTTGAAGTAAAATTAGTTACTTATTGTGAAACTGGTTGAAACAAAAACGTGTGACTAAAGTGGGACTGCAGGACTGAACTAAAGATAAACAAATCTTACCATTTACAACTTTTTGTGCCCTTTTTTAATTATCAGGTTTAATGTAACATTTGAAGAGACATGTAAAAGAAAAATGTAAAAGAGTGACAGTGAACTCCTCTACTCTGGTTTATAAATATTTGGATACCTCAAAAGAGGAAAATCCACAACATTAAGAGTTTGTTTAAATTGGCAGAATGAAAGCAATATCAAGATATAAAATTACACTAAAAGTTTTCATTAAAAGCAGGAATTGGCATCTAATGATACAATTGGGATGTAAAAAAAAAAAAAAAAAAAAAAGCTTCAACCACTTCATCCCTCCAATGCCCCTTAAAAATATATTTCCTACCCTGCCCTAGTAGTAGATTTTTCAAATCTTAATGTCAAAATAAAAGGTGATGTGTGAAGCAAAATAATAAACTGTTCACAGCAATATGAACTTGGAAAAATGATTTAGTTTATTTTGTTCAGAAGTTGAAAGGTGCTTGAAATGTGCTGATTGAACTAGCTAGTGTTATTGACTGCATCAGTATGAAGTTGTTGTAGTTAGTCCTACAATTGTACGCATTATTTACTCTATAGGTTACTCCAGAACAAAAATCTGCTCAATGGGGAGCTCTGGAGGATGCACTGAAGCAACGAAGCAAAACTGTAGATGAAGCTGCAGATGCACTTCTGAAAGCCAAGTAAGCTTTTCCTATTGTTTTTCCCTTATAAACTTTTTTTAAGCATTATTTTATGTTTAATGTGGTGGGGATAATGTAATAAAAATAAAATGTTTTAAGTAACTGGCAGACAGAAATAATCATACTGTTTTTCAAAATATGCATTTAGCTACAGTATTGCCTGTTCTATAGTGAAAAATAATCCATTAAAGTAATTTAGTTCATACCATCTTCTAAGCCCACTGAATCCTGAGCAGGGTCGCAGGAGCTGCAGCCCATCCCAGTAAGCACTGGGTGCAAGACAGGAACAATCCCCTGAACGTGGCACTAGCCCATCACAGGGGCACACTGTCACAAAAATGCACACACCACACTTTAGGGCCAGTTTAGCGTCCTCAATTCACCCAACCTGTATGTCTTTGGATTGTAGGAGGAAACTAGAGCACCTGGAAAAACACCTCCTAATCTAGGTAGAACATGCAAACTGCACACAGGGAAGGGCTGTCAATGTAAACCTTGGTGACCTTACTGTGAGGGAGCACTGTACCACCTTGCCACGCAAAGTCTAGTTCATATCAAATAAAAACTTAATTATTTTAACTGATGTTTTGGAGTTAATAGAAATCATTGCACTTTTTAAAGTTTCAAATTACTTTTCATGTTAAATATAGAGCATTACTACAGAACACAACAAGGAAAGGTTAGAATTCCACCACACAACTCATTTTTAAATAAACAGTTATTGAAAGCCAAAACCTCAGCGATTTGTGTTTCATAATCAAAGAGAATGCATAATTCTCATCTTTTTTTGGTACTGGGTGAAGCTGTGTCTTTTCCAGACTTCCAGAATTTAGCAGCTACTGAGTTGGCAAGGTAGGATCCAGCATGAGTCAAACACATAATAAAAGAAATTTCTCAGTCCAATAAAGTTTGTTTTAAAAAAGGTTTAGTGAAAATTCAAAGGAAAACAGTTTATACAAAAGTAGATTAAAGGTTATTACACACAGAATAAAGGCAAAAGGGAAAAAATGTTTCTTCTACAAGCTTAGCTCTTTCTTGTTAAATTTCAGTTACTTTATACTTACTTAAATGTTGTGTTATTTCTTTATGGCAAACTAACATATGCTTTGCTTAATAAACTGCTCAAAAAATGAAAGGAACAGTTTAAAAACACATCAGATCTCAATGGGAGAAAAAAAAATCATGCTGGATATCTATACGGAAACAGACTGGGTAATGTGTTAGGAACGAAAGGATACCATATCATTTGATGGAAATGAAAATTATCAACTTAAAGAGGGCTGAATTCAAAGACACCCCAAAAATCAAAGTGAAAAAATGATGCGGCAGGCTACTCAATTTTGCTGAAGTTTCATTGCAGCAACTCCAAATTGTACTCAGTAGTTTGCATGGCCCCCACATTCTTTTATGAATGCCTGACAATATCGGGGCATGCTTCTAATGAGATGGCAGATGATGTCCTGGGGGATCTCCTCCCAGATCTGGACCAGGGTATCACTGATTTTGAGGTGCAACCTGGCGTCGTCATATGGACCGAAACATAATGTTCCAGAGTTGTTCTATTGGATTTAGGTCAGGCGAGCATGGGAGCCAGTCAATGGTATCAATTCCTTCATTCTTCATGAACTGCCTGCATACTCTCGCCACATGAGCACGGTGTAAACCGTAAGTTTAAATTAAGTTTATAGACATGCTCCCGCTGCCGTTTGTCATGCCTACGATGAATACCATATTCGCAAGATACAAGTTTAATGAGAAGACACGAGGTATAAATGAGACTTTGGATCATTTTGTAATGGAGTTAAAATTGCTGTAGCAAGAAACTTTTAAGTGCCGGGTCTTAGCTAACATTAAATAAAGCAGTGGACATCGCAAGATCACACAAGAGAGCGGCTCACGTGAACTGACTGAACGCAGTACGAGTGATCACTTCGATGAATCAAACCTGTTCAAAAAATGCATTACACAATTGAGAAGGTAGGAAAAGAATATGAAGCGAGTGACTCATACAAGCATATTCATGAGTGCAGCTACTTCGGAAACAAAGCACGGTGTAAACCTAAAGTTTAAATTAAGTTCATAGACAGGCTGCCGCTAGCATTTGTCATGCCCACGACTAATATGATATTCGTGAGATACAAGTTTAATGAGAGGACGCAGGGTATGAACGAGAGTTTTGATCACTTTGTAACTAAGTTAAAATTGCTGGTGAAGGACTGTGCTTATGCAAATTCCGAGAGACTGTGTTTGTGGAGGGACTGACAGTTAAGGCGGGTGGGGGAGTCACGTCATCATCTCCCCTCCCATTCACCTCATTTCGCTCCGAGCTGAGCTCTTTCACCTGACGCGGCCTTGCCGTTCTTTTTCCTTAGTGTTTAGTCCTCTCTCCTTTACTGATTTATATAAAGGAGAGTTGAGATCGTCAGGGATAGAATAATGTTTGGCTCAAACACAGCAAAAGTGCGAGAGAAACTTTTAAGTGCCGGGTCTGACCTAACATTAAATAAATCTGTGGACATCACAATCTGAGAGACTGTGTTTGTGGAGGGATTGACAGTTAAGGCAGGTGGGGGAGTCACGTCCTCATCTCCCCTCCCATTCACCTCATTTCATTCACCTCATTTCGCTCCGAGCTGAGCTCCTCACCTGACGTGGTCTTGCCGTTCTTTTTCGTTAGTGTTTAGTCCTCTCTCCTTTACTGATTTACTGTATATACAGGAGAGTTGAGATCCGAGAGACTGTGTTTGTGGAGAGATTGAGAGTTAAGGCGGGTGGGGGAGTCACGTCATCATCTCCCCTTCAAGTTAATACACATGCTGTCTCTAGAGTTTATCCACACTCTGAATGTATTCCTCACATCCCTGTTATATCCTCTGATCTCCCATTTCAATTCAAATGCCTCCAATTTCCAGTAAGGCTCTGCTTCACTATGACAATTAATAAGTCTCAGGGACAGACCCTACAAAAGGTTACCATTGATTTGAGGCAAGATTGCTTTTCCCTTTCTCAAGAGTAAGCTCGCACAGCTTGGTCATATTACAACCGGAGTGCTGAACTGACAATGTGGTATACAAAGAGAACTATAACTATCGAATTAAATGAACAATAAAACAGCGGAGAACCCGTGGATTAAATAAAAAGGCTGCGTCCTTGGTGAAGCAAGGAAAAAGGATGGCCTTATATGGCATTTGTTTATAAAACAGCGGAGAAGCTGTGTAAAGTCTGCTTCACAAAAAAACAGCGGAGTGCCTTATGTGGGCAGGCAGTCAGCTAAAGAAGGGAATCAATAAATAACTATAATCGTAATAAACAAACAAAAAAATAGCGGAGAAGCCGCGGATTAAATAAAAGAAATGGGTACCTGAACAGTAAAGTAAGTCTCAAATAGCTACACAATAACTATAACAATCGTAATAAACGAACAATAAAACAGTAGAGAACCGCGAAGCAAGGAGAAAGGACAGCCTTATATGGAGTTTGTTTATAAAACAGCGAAGCTGTGTAAAGGCTGCTTCACAAAAAAAACAGCAGATCGCTACACTCTGAATGTATTCCTCGCATCCCCGTTCTACCCTCTGATCTCCCATTTCAATTCAAATGCCTCCAATTTCCAGTAAGGCTCTGCTTTGCGATGACAATTAATAAGTCTCAGGGACAGACCCTACAAAAGGTTGCCATTGATTTGAGGCAAGATTGCTTTTCTTCTGGACCAACTATACGTTGCATTCTCCAGAGTTAGCTCGCACAGCTTGGTCATATTACAACTGGAGTGCTGTGTATATATTATACTGTGTATGTATATATATATATATATATATATATATATATA
>JANRMT010062807.1:68043377-68088153 GCA_026402145.1 Polypterus bichir lapradei
ACCCTGCGATCCAACAGGTCCCAGACGTGCTCAATGGGATTGAGATCCGGGCTCTTCCACTGCGAGGATGATCAGCTGTCCTTCCTGTCTCTCTGTAGCGCTGTCTTAGGCGTCTCACAGTGCGGACATGGCAATTTATTGCCCTAGCCACATCAGCAGTCCTCATGCCTCCCTGCAGCATGCCTAATGCACGATCACGCAGATGAGCAGGGACCCTGGGCATCTTTCTTTGGGTGTTTTTCACAGTCGGTAGACAAGTCTCTTTAGTGTCCTGCGTTTTTAGAACTGTGACCTTAAATGCCTACTTTCCGTAAGCTGTTAAGGTCTTAACGACCATTCCACAGGTGCATGTTAATTAATTGATTATGGTTAATTGAACATGCATGGAAAACATTGTTTAAACAATTTACAATGAAGATCTGTAAAGTTATTTGGATTTTTAAAACATTATTGTTGAAATACAGTCCTGGAAAAAGGAACGTTTCTTTTTTTGCTGAGTGTATGTATATAAGGCAAAGCCCTGACTGACTGACTCATCACTAATTCTCCAACTTCCCTGGAGCTGGAGCGTTAAGATAACTTCACGGTTGGCACAATGCAGTCAAGCAGGTAACAATCTCTCTGGATCTGATAAACCCAGACTCGCCTATCTGACTACCAAAGAGAGAAGCATGATTTGTCACTCCATAGAACACATTTCCACCACTCCATTTGATGCTTGGCATTGGACTTGCTGATGTGAGGCTTGCAAGCAGCTGCTCAGCCATGGAAACCCATTCCATGAAGCTCCCACCACACAGTTTTTGTGCTTACATTAATGCCAGTGGAAGTCCGTAACTCTTCAGCTATGTAATCAGAAGAGTGTTGATGACTTTTACGTGCCATGCACCTAAGCAGTCACTGACCCCACTCTGTGACTTTACGTGATCTTCTGCTTCATGACTGAGTTGCTGCTGTTCCTAAATGCTGCCACTTTCCAATAATACCACTTACTGTGGAATATCCAGCAGGGATGAAATTTCACAAACCATCATATTGCAAAGGTGTCTTCCTATCACCGTACCATGCTTGATGTCACTGAGCTCTTCAGAACGACCCTTTTTTTTCACAGATGTTTGAAAATGGAGACTGCATGGCTAGGTGCTTGATTTTTTATTTTATACACCTGTAGCAATGAGTCTGATTGAAACACCTGAATTCAATAATTAAGAGGTGTGTCCCAATACTTTTGTCCATATAGTGTATGTATGTATATATATATATATATGTGTGTGTGTGTGTGTGTGTGTGTGTGTATATATATTATATTATACAAGGTATTTTGTTTTCATTCTGCTTCAATAATTTGGACTGTATTGTTAACTCAATTACATAAAATCCAAATGAAAATCCATTTTAATTCCAGATTACAATTCAACAAAACAGGATGAACACCAAATAATTTAGCAAGGAGCTGTACATGGCTGTAGTTTGATAAATGTATCCTATCATGTAACCCTGCGGTGTGACCACCAAAGGTCTTGTGAAAAGACAGTTTTCTCTCTATATAGTATATCAAAATAAAAAAAATCATGCTTCACTATTTTCCTGTGTTAATAAACTGAAAGTAAACAAAAGAAAATATAGTTTAGTTACAGAATCCTATGTGAAGCCGATTTGGTGGAATGCAGTATAAAGGCATTCCCTCAACTGTAATGTAATTTGGCCTGAGAAATCGCAACGTATTGGTGCCTATTTTTCATAATGCTCTGATCTGTTACATGTTCAGAGCAGTCTCTCAAAAGCAAGTTTGTATTTTTTACTGCAGTAAATTACCTTCTTTTTAGAGATACCTTGGAGAAGCTGCGAAGTTTTATTGATGGTGCAAAAAACATAAAAGCTGCTGGAGCCAAATCTCACGTCTTGGTGGCTGAGGAGAGTCTAAACCGCATGCTGGTTGATTTGGACAATGTAGTAAAAAAGGTAACTGCCGTATTTCTTGAAAACAGTTGCTATTTTTGTATTTTGAGTGTTTAAAAATTTGGTGCTATATGTGTATATGAATTTAGGCTCATTTCCATTAATAAAATGGGGGGAAAAATGTAAATTCTAACTAGAGAACTGTTGCAGTAGCAGAAGTATGTTCTCATTGGCCATGGACCTAATTTACTTGTAAATCATTATTTTACTCTGAAAGTGGTTTTAAATGTGTCATTCAGAAAACTGTGATGAACCTGAAGTGCAATGCATAAAAACAAATCGCAATGTTAAAAAAAATAAAATAAAAAAATCAGAGTTTGTAAAAGCAAATTAAAGATTCAAAACAAACTGAATGTGCAAATGCAAATCAGAATATACAAAAAATTTGAATGTGCAAGAACAAATTGAGAAAACATAAACAAGTGAGAACGCAAAACAAATCAGAAACAGGAAATGCAAATGGAGCAGCAAAACGACAACTGTGCAAACAAATTGGGAATCATGAAAACATAAATAGCAGCACGTAACCCAAATCAAAACACAGCAAACAGTGAAAACTAAATGTATGTCACGATTCAATTCCAGATTTTCAACGAGTGGTGTTGTGGAAGCGAGAACTCTAAATAACAACAACATTTATTTATATAGCACATTTTTATACAACAAATGTAGCTCAAAGTGCTTTACATAATAAAGAATAGAAGAATAAAAGACACAGTAAGAAAATAAAATAAGTCAACATTAATTAACATAGAATAAGAGTAAGGTCCGATGGCCAGGGTGGACAGAAAAAACAAAAAAAAAAAAACTCCAGACGGCTGGAGAAAAAAATAAAATCTGCAGGGATTCCAGACTATGAGACCGCCCAGTCCCCTCTGGGCATTCTACCTCACATAAATGAAATGGTCCTCTTTGTATTTAGAGTTCTAACGGAAGGACTTGATGATGATGGTCATGTAGACTTCTGGCTTTTAGTCCATCAATGTTGGAGGATCATGATTCTTTGAGTAGGTGGTGGTGGCGGCGCAGGCCGCCACCAAAAAGAAACTGGAAAAAGAAACAGAAGAGAGAATAGGGGTTAATACGGATTTTAGAGCCACCATGAATAGTTATTATAATGAATTTAACATACAGAGTATCAGGATTAAGTTAAAGTGAAGTTATGAAAAGGCCATGTTAAAGTAATGTGTTTTCAGCAGTGTTTAAAGTGCTCCACTGTATTAGCCTGGCAAATTCCTATTGGCAGGCTATTCCAGATTTTAGGTGCATAACAGCAGAAGGCCGCCTCACCACTCCTTTCAAGTTTAGCTTTTGGAATTGTAAGGAGACACTCATTTGAGGATCTAAGATTTGAAATATAGGGTGTCAGACATTCCGATATATAAGATGGAGCGAGATTATTTAAGGCTTTATAAACCATAAGCAGAATTTTAAAGTCAATTCTGAAAGACACAGGTAACCAGTGTAGTGACATCAAAACTGGAGAAATGTGTTTGGATTTTCTTGGTTAAAGAGATCCTTTTTTTTGGTATTTTTATATAGTTTGTCAGAAAAGATAATGTGTTCATGAATGTGAGCACTCCCTGCCAGAGTGTTTAATGTATTACAAACATATTTTAGTATTTTTAATTGGTAGTGAAACTATAACTTAATGGCAACAGTTCTCTGCATTGAAAAAATGTTTTGATATTGGCATTATTTTTATTGCACTAGTATACATGCTACTGTCATTATTATTTAACACAGGCAATATAATGTTTTTATTACAAGTTGCATTGCTAGTATTATTAACTGTTCACGTCAACACCTTTTGTAGTATTAGGTGTGGACCTAAAAATGTACTGTAATGACTTGGGGGTGAGAGCAAAGGAGAAATGGAATCAGTCACCAGATTGCTGGGATGTGGCCTTGAAAAGTACTGTTTGCTTCTTCAGCTAATACATGCCACCTGGATCCATCTCACTTCATTCACCCAGGATCAGAGGCAACCCATATAGCACACTTTGTCCCAGTTCCGTGATTTGACTGAAGGCTATGGTCCACATATAATGCTTTCTGGATGTTAAGCATCAGAACTGATGAGTGTTCTGATTTATTTTTGTATTTTCTGGTTTTGTTTTTGCACATTCTATTTTAGGGCCTCTGTACAAAAAAGACCATCATAAAATGGTTTACAAAACAAAGTATGATTTTAAACAGGATCAACAAACAATTGCATTAAAAAAAACCAAAAAAAAAAAACCAAAACAAACATTTGATAATGCATAGAGGACTACTGTAATAAAGATCTGAGATTAGGAGTACATTTTATAATACTTTTTTTCTCTTGTTCTTTATGGTGATGGTTTGTTAGGGATTCAATAGCAGTTGCAAATAGCATTGGTGATGATGGACAGCCCTCTCTGGTTTTGTGTTATAGTTTTAAATAAGTTGATCCAAGCACATCTATTGAGAACAAATCTAGGTTTGCCTAGTACACCAAATAGATATCTCCATCCAGGTATATCAAATGCTTTTTCTATATTCGGAACACTGGAAGATCTGGTCCCTTAACAGTTAACTTTATTTTTCAGGTTCAAGCTGCTCAGTCAGAGGCAAAGATTGTTGCACAGTATCATGAACTGGTGGCTGTGGCCAAAGAACAGTTTCAAAAAGAACTGGACAGCATCACACCTGATGTTCATCCTAGTTGGAAGGGTCTCAGTAAGTTGTGTCTTTGGACATGAAGTGTAGAAAATTCTTAAGAACAAAGAAATAAGATCAGTCTAAATGTGTGTAATGAGGGCTACATCATGTAGCTCCAGATCTAGTGGGTTATGTTACATGAGCTACAGTTACCTTGTGCATATTGTCCAGTAATAAATACACTGATAAACACAGCTTTTATATATAGTAATGAATATAACTTATTTCCTGAATGGATTTCTTTTATCCTCCATTCATCCAATAACTATTGTGTGTATGCCTGGTGTGATTAAATTGTTCCTTTAGTTTAAAATGTAATGTGTAGCTCATCCTTGTTGTCCATTTTCAGGGGTTATATTAAGATAATCTTCACCAGTCGAGTACATTGCATTTGCAACATTAATTTTTTAAACGAGTCCAACATGCGGTACTTTACTTCTGTCCAGGCAGTATTTATTTAGTGTCGCACCTTGCTTACGCAATATAAAAATTGCAAGGCATTATTATTGCAACTGCATTATATCAGTAAACCCTCTGTCAGCACTACGTGACCTTCCTTGTGACTGCCAGTTTGGTAATTTAAATCCTGGCTCAATCTGGATAGTATGTGGCTTTTCCCAACAAAATCAAGCAGGTTTGATTTCTTAAGTTGTAGAAGTGGGCTTGTCCGTGCAAGAGCTAATATAATAAAAAAAATGAAAGAAATAAAAGGGTTGAGATTATGGATGAATACCTGGAAAGTATTTGTAAAGGCACTGGCGCTCTCAGGTAGCATAATACTGGCTTCCAGAACACTATAAGGTTGTAAAACTTTGAAAATGTGAAACTGTGGGTCTTCGGGAAGCAATTTCATTTTCCCAGTGATTCCTAGTCTTATTTGATATCAGAAAAACTGCACTTGTTAAGACAGAGATCCATTCTGACTTGTAGTCACGTATTGTATTGCCGGCTTAACTTGTCCATTAAAATTCTTAATGGCTGACAGCTTTAAGATATGTAGGAACCTGTAGAAAGACTTCCAGTTTAAATATTGTGCTGTTTCCTAGGTTTCTTAAAATTAAGAGTGAACAGTAACAACCAAAGTGCTGTGATTTTAGTGTTATAGCATTCTAGTAATGTCTTGCATTGTGTGATACTGCATCACCCAGAAGTTTCTTTCTTATGATATTGTTTATGTATTTGACACATTCAATTGGTATTTCTTCGCCAGTTCAGTGTTTTTGTTTTATTTACTTTAATTTAAAAGGCAATAAATAGGTTTAAACAATATTTAAACTACTCTGCTCATTTAAATGAAAGCCCTCTCAATTCCAGAATGTATGCACTGTGTTTTTCTTTGTGCATGATCACTAACCTGTACAAAATGATAGCTTGAATTTTGGATGTTTGCTAAGTGTTGTTTGTGGCTGTAGTTTGCATGTAGTCTTTCAGCCTGTTCTGTTCTTAGGTGTATCACTTACCATATTTTACAAAGACATGTTTTGTGAAGGGAAAAAAAACCTGATCAGTTGTTCAGTGACCTGACAGTGCTGCATCAAAATGGTTTTGCTGCTTGAGCAACGGTTAATTTCTCTTTTGGGTCATAGCTTTTGGAGTTTTTGTGGTCACTCTTTGTTCATGTGCATTTGCTTCTCATAACTAATAAATGTCATTACGTTTATTAACAGCGTATCCCTGTATATGAATTTCTTTTACCGAGTTTTTCTTAGTTAAGATCTGGTTACCCTATACTCTGTGATGGAAGAGCTGTTTCAGAACAAAGACAGGGCTTTTTATATAAAAGTGACTGCTATTATTTAGTTTTAAATAATTATTGTTTTAAATACCATCCTTTTTTTGACATGTTTAGAAAAGGCATCTTCAAGATTACTGCCATTCTGCAGTACTGCCTTGTCCCATACATGCCCACTTTCCCCACCATCAATCATCACAGTAGTCGATTCTCCAAGTCCTATATGTGTGATGCAAAACACAGACATTTCATCTTTGGTTTGTTCTGTGGTTAGGAGTAAATGCTGGTTTGCCTTTGCTTCAAGGATCAAATAGCATATCTTTGTGTGAACTGTGTTTCATTTATTACTGGGCTGTTTTGCTACTGTATGTTTAGCTTTCTTAATATTAGCTTTGCTGTGGTGGATGGTCATTAACCTTTCTAAACCTTTCCCTTTTTTGTTGCAGAGGTGTCTGATTTAGGTGAGTTTCTCACTTTTTGTTGTGTCTTGTCTTGTTTTTCCTTGCTTTTTTTGCATGGGTATTTTAGTCTATTCATTGTGTCATTTAGTGTTCTAATTCATTCATTTATAGAAGTTAGATTAAGAATCTGAAATTTTTTCAAGCCATAAAATATATACAGTAGCATGCAAGTGTCTGGGCACCCTTGTTTAAAATGTCTTATACTGTGATTAGTTAAGTGAGCAGAAGACAAACTGATCACCAAAAGGCATAAAGTTAAAGAAGACACATTTCTTTGATATTTTAAGCAAGATTACATTTTTATTTACATCATTCACAGGTACAAAATACCAAAAAAAAACCCAAAAAGGGCTTGAAGCAAAAGTTTAGGCACCCGACATGGTCAGTACTTAGTAACACCCCCTTTCACAAGTTTCCCAGCTTGTAAACTCTTTTTGTAGCCAGCTAAGAGTCTTTCAGGTTTGACTTGGGGTATTTTCATCCTTTCAGTCTTGCAAAAAGTTTGTAATTCTGGAAGATTCTTGGACAATTTGCATGAACTGCCCTTTTGAGATCTATTCACAGATTTTCAGTGATGTTTAGGTCGCAGGACCACGGCAAAACCATCAGCTTGCGCCTCGTTAAGTATACCATTGTAGATTTTGAGGTGTGTTTTAGATCATTATCTTGTAGTAATACCAATCCTCTTTTTAAGTTCAACTTTTTTACAGATGGTGTGATGTTTGCTTCCAGAATTTGCTGCTCTTTGAGTCCATTCTTCCCTATACCAATGACATGTTCCCTGTGCCATTTACTGCAACACAAGCCCAAAGCATGATTAATCCACCCCCATGCTTAATAAACTCAGCAAAAAAAGAAACGTCCTCTGACTTTCAACTGTTTTTACTTTCAGTAGACTTAATGTGTAAATATTTGTATGAACACTAAAAGAGTCAACACCATAAGACATAAACTAAAAATGTTTCACAATGTGTCCCTGAATGAAGGGAGGCTCAAAATCAAAAGTACCAGTCAGTATCTGGTGTGGCCACCAGCTGCTTGAAGTACTGCAGTGCATCTCCTCCTCATGGACTGGACCAGATTTGTCAGTTCTTGCTGTGAGATGTTACCCCACTCTTCCACCAAGGCACCTGCAAGTTCCTGGACATTTCTGGGGGGAATGGCCCTAGCCCTCACCCTGCGATCCAACAGGTCCCAGACGTGCTCAATGGGATTGAGATCTGGGCTCTTCGCTGGCCATGGCAGAACACTGACATTGCTGTCATGCAGAAACTCACGCACTTTTTGCCACTCCTGTCTGGTCCAACGAAGGTGGGTTTGTGCCAATAGGCGGCGTTGTTGCTGGTGATGTCTGGTAAGGACCTGCCTTACAACAGGCCTGCAAGCCCTCAGTCCAGCCTCTCTCAGCCTATTGCGGACAGTCTGAGCACTGATGGAGGGATTGTGTGTTCCTGGTGTGACTCGGGCAGTTGTTGTGGCCATCCTGTACCTGTCACGCAGGTGTGATATTCGGATGTACCGATCCTGTGCAGGTGTTGTTACACATGGTCTTCCACTGCGAGGATGATCAGCTGTCCTTCCTGTCTCCCTGTAGCGCTGTCTTAGGCGTCTCACAGTGTGGAAATGGCAATTTATTGCCCTAGCCACATCAGCAGTCCTCATGCCTCCCTGCAGCATGCCTAATGCACGTTCACGCAGATGAGCAGGGACCCTGGGCATCTTTCTTTGGGTGTTTTTCACGGTCGGTAGACAAGTCTCTTTAGTGTCCTGCGTTTTTAGAACTGTGACCATAAATGCCTACTTTCTGTAAGCTGTTAAGGTCTTAACGACCATTCCACAGGTGCATGTTAATTAATTGATTGATTATGGTTAATTGAACATGCATGGAAAACATTGTTTAAACAATTTACAATGAAGATCTGTAAAGTTATTTGGATTTTTAAAACATTATTGTTGACATACACAGTCCTGAAAAAGGGACGTTTCTTTTTTTGCTGAGTATAGTTGGAGAGGTGTTATTTCCTTGGAATTCTGCACCCTTTTTTTAACCAGACATACCTTTGTACAGTGTGGCCATAAAGTTCTGTTTTGAATTCCTCAATCCACAGGACTTGTTTTCAAAATGCATCAGGCTTGTATAGATATTCATTTGCAAACTCCAGGCACTGAATTTTGTGGCTAAACCACAGGAAAGGTTTTCCTCTGCTGAATCTACCATGAAGGTCATATTTGTTATGGTGGTGTTGCACAGTAGAACAGTGCACCATCACCCCAGAGTCTGCTGAATCTTCATGAAGGTCTTTTGCAGTCAAACTGGGATGTTTGACTTTCTAGCAATTCAATGTGTAGTTCTTTCAGAAAGATTTCTTGGTTTCCAGACCTCTACTTGTCCTTCGCCTTTCCTACTAACTGTCGTTTTTTAATACAAGTAAAATTACCAACTGAGGAAACAGCTAACTGAAAACGCTTTGCTATCTTCTTGTAGCCTTTTCCTGCTTTGTGAGCATCAATTTTATTATGCAGAGTGCTAGGCTGCAGCTTAGAGGAGCTCATAGCTGCTGATTATTGGGACAAGGTTCCGGGAATTTATACGGCTTTGCCATTTCCATCACCTTGGGTTTATGAACAATGACTATGAACAAGCCATAGCCACAATGAGCTGATGCATCAGATATCTTGAGGTGCCCAAACACTTGCATGGTGCTCCTTTCCTTTTTTCACTGCACGCTTGTACAAAACAAAAACAATACACTAACCTTGCACAAAGTGCTGAAAAGAAATGTCATCTATAACTTTGTCTTTTGGTGATCAGTTCATCTTCTCCTCACTTAACAGATATTTTAAGCAAGGGTGCCCAAACCAATATAATATTTTTCATTTCATTTCTGATATAAACAAGTGAGCATGAGTAAATATGTAAGAGCTTTTATGAGTTTGTTTCACAGCTCACACTCTGCTCCTATAGTACACACAGATTGTAAGAAATCCAAATTATAAAGCCAAACATTCTTCTTTTTTTGTACAAATACACTGTAATTCTTTAAGTCACATAAAATTATAATTTTTAAATGATCCCTCTTGACTTAAATAATCCCTCTACTCATTGTCAAATACTGCTGAACCTTGCAACCTATGTTTAGTAGCTGTGTAGGTGCAGGTCTAATTTTTTTATTTTATTTCTAAAGGGTTTTTGTTCCCTATACAGTATATGTTGTAGATGATGCTATATAAATTATGTTGCTATATGTAAAGCCTCCTGTCTATGGTGGTACGTTTGATAAAAATGTTTGGTGTTTTCTTAGGTAAGGGTTGTATCTTTGACATTTTAGGAGAAAGCTGTCAACTTTATTGATTCCAAAAAAGATAGCTGCTAACCTTTAATAACAATTACAATAATTATACAAAGCTATAACTATAATTTAAGCATTGTATGTTTTTACACAACACTGTCCTATATTTACCCCTTTATGAAATTTTTTTTTATGTCTTTCAAAATTCTTAATTAACAAAATATAATGAAAGATGGTCTAATACTAGAGAACATTGTATTCTATGCACTCCATATTAGAAAAAAACAACAAAGAATGTGAAATCCTAAGTACAGTTTTTTAATAACATTTTTTTTTCTTTTCTGCACAGTATTAAAAATACATCTTTTGTTTAAAAGGATGTTTTTTTAATAAATTTCTTA
This sequence comes from Polypterus bichir lapradei, assembly GCA_026402145.1. NCBI lineage: Eukaryota > Metazoa > Chordata > Cladistia > Polypteriformes > Polypteridae > Polypterus > Polypterus bichir. The sequence goes on from JANRMT010062807.1 coordinate 68,053,906, forward strand.
TGAATTTAACATTTTAACACAAATTAACTTGCACTGTTTTTGCTGACACTTTGCTTGCATGCTTCTATTCCCTTTAATTTTCTGGTGGAAAAAGAATCCACCTAAAATGTCTGTTTTATTATATGATAATAATAGCAGCTCCACTACTTAAAGCGCTAAATGCAGAGACGACACAGGATTCAAACCTGTTACCTTGAGGTTACTAAGCAGTAGCTCATCCACTGTGCCATCTGCGTAGATCTGTCACAGAGTAGCATTACAACTAGGACAAATGGTTGAAAATGAAATGTGCAAGCACACATATATGCAAATGTCTTTTGCTTTGTACCAACTGATAGTTGGGCTTCTGTGACATGTCAAGTGAGCAATTTCTTTTTCTTCGGTTTTATTCTTTAATAAAAGCATACTTGTTTTGTTGCACTTTTTGTGAAAGTGTTTATTGAATATTTGTGCTTCAGTCTTCACACATCACATCAAAATTATGTCGTTATTAACATAACATAGATAAAACATTTTCTGTTTTATCTGTGTTCAGCATTTCTTGCCTCACCTTTCCTCTGTCGTTCTATATTTACACAAATTGTTGTAGGCACGAAACACACATGAAATGTATGTATTTCAAATCATGGTATTTCATTACTTACTGTATATAATTCTGTATAAATGCATAGCCAGATAAACATTACAACAAAGAATTTGTGAGGAGTGCAGCAGGGTGATGCCTTTATCTGACTGAATGGGGGCTGGGGGGTTCAGCAGGCTGCATTCTGCTAATCCACACATTTGCAAAACAAAAGCAGGCTAACAGTGCAGTGATAAGGAGCTATGAGCTTCTTGGAAAATTTACGTAGGTCAGGGACAACCAAAAAAATCGCTAACTTCTTGTATTCTAGTGTTGAGTACGGTGTATTACCATAATTAAATCCAAAAAGTAACAGTTCTTATGTTTTGTGCATCTCTCGATTTGCAGAATGAAGGCGGATATTAAAACTAATAAAAATGTGGTAGTCTGAACCAAAGGTACATTTATAATGTTCAGTACATGTATTCATGCTGTGGCCTAACTGCTAATAATTTTCTTATGTCCTGCAGCTGGAAAACTGAGCACTGATGACTTGAACTCTCTCATTGCTCATGCTCACCGGCGCATTGATCAGCTTATCAAGCAGCTAGCAATACAAAGAGCAAGAGAACAGCAGCATGTTGAAACTGCAGTGGAACAGCAGAAACAAGAGCATAAAAAGATGCTGGATATGGCTGTGTCTAAGGCCCTTGATCATTACCGCTCAGAGATTAACCTGGAGCAGGAGAAGAAGGTTAGTGCAGTGTTAGTGTTTTTTTGGCTCAAGACGGTGTAGTGCTTTGAATTTTAGTCCAAGTAATTAATGTTAATTGTATCTGTCCAAAGACACACTTTCTAAAAACAAAAAAAAGTACATTTGTAAGGTGGGCACTGTTATATACTTAAATTGATGTATGGGTAGAAAATGCTGAACACTAGCTGAGCAGCTGAACTTTTTTAAATGAGTGGCTCCCTCATGTGTCAAACTTCATTTGTTTTAGTGTTGTGGATCTGCTTTTTAAAGTTAAAACTGGAATACTCTTGTTGAAAATGGATGGGTGAATCTATATTTGAAATGTATTTTTTGGGAAAAAATAGGTGATGAAAGTTATAAGGCAGGCTAAGGAGAGAAAAAAGTTTAATAAAGATGATCCCACAGGTTGAAGAAATTCGTGAGGTGATGGAAGCAGAAATGAGGACTCAGCTCCGTAGGCAAGCTGCTGCTCACACAGATCATCTCAGAGATGTGCTTAAAGTCCAAGAGATGGAGCTGAAAGTGGAAGCAGAGCAGGTAACTATTTTTAATGTGATAAAATGCCACGCCTCAATTTTTTTCCTCCTTGCAGCGTTTTTAACTTTATTATTTGAGCAAAATTAGGACTGAGCTTTTTCTTCTGTTATAAAATTCACTGATAGATTTAAAATAAATGCAAATATAAGTCCCTGTATTATGCACGTGTGTAATACTCAGCTTTATTGGAATAGCCTGAAATTAGTCAGAGCATTAACACTGAAGACGTTGAATGTTAAGTAAAATGAACTTGGCCCTTGTCAATCTGCTAATAGTTTGTTCCATGTGTACAGGTTCTGGATTCGATTCAGATAGGTGATAAGAGAAACCACTGTGTAAAGTTAGTTTTTTTCTTCGTCTTCTGGGATGGAACACTATGTTACAGAGAAAACAATTTCAAGTTGGCTACAGTATAGCCATGAAGGGATCTAGTGATGTGCAGGTCCCTTCATAAACATTACTAGTTGCTTATAGAGTGCTCTGAAAACAAACTTCAGTTAATTTCACTGTAACTACCAGCCTATAATTTGATATCTGACAAGTTGATCACTCTATCCTCAATCTCTTATGATTGGCAGTCAGCAAGACCTGACATTGAGCAAACTGGACGCCATATTTCTAATCTTCCTGGTTTTTTTTTTTCCATTTAAATTTTCTTTCAATCTCGGCCAGTTGCAACTGCATTATCTTGACGTTTCAGTGACACAAGTTCAACCTGTTTTTCTAAATTGAGTTGTCTGATATGCCTCCGTTAGCCGCCCTCTTTAAGCTGAGTAACTGTTTCTGACCAAGGAATTGCTGTTAGCTGAATGTGGTATATTTTGTATAAGGATCAATCTCATTGCACATTTACGCCTAAAAGCATTAACAGACATCACATGTGCCTGACACGTTTGTGCCTGTAAACCGGTTGTGCTAAAACTCATGTAGTGTTAAAAACCATTAAACTGATCAATCTTTAGTCTTGCACATTTTCCCTATGAAATATACACACGCAAGAAGTATTTGTACCAAACAAAGTGACGTTAGATTTATTCCTCATGTATTTGTGCAAAATGGATGCACTGGTTATTTCCTTCTCCTGTCTTCGATTAGTATGTATACGTGAAACCTTTGATGTTATAGCTGTAACTGCAGCAAAGTAAGTCTTTCACAAAACAGGAATACCAGGCACCACTCCTGGAGCAAGGCTTAGTAATTGTTCTAGTGACCTTTATAGCCCATTTATGTTGAGCCTAAAGAAGCAACATGCATATGGACTCACCACCTGCTAAGAGACTGTTGGGATACATCAGAAGGATCAGACCTGCTGCTTTTCATATTTATTTAAAACCTGTTATTGGGCTTACAAGCAAATGCTCAAAGGCCTTAAACAAAAGTGTATAGAATAAGAAATACTTGATGTAAAAACTAGACGTTATTCTAAGGTTCTTGTTTGTTCCTTGAGGTGCATGAATGTTACACCGTGCTTAGGACAGGTTGGTCATTTCTAGGAAGATTGCCAGTCTTTTCCAACTGGACAGTATAGTTAGCTCAAGACTATAAAATAAATGAATATGAGGGAGTATTGACTGTACTGGATTGTATATACAGTATAGTCCCTCGTACCCAGTATTAGCAGTAAAGAGAGTCAGTCTGGGACATAGAAGTTTTTGATGGGATTTCTGTTTTTTCCTTTCATCTTACCATAGTATTTAAACATTTGGTCACTTTATTTAATTTTCAAAGAAACCATGACTTTTTCACTTCTGAAGATAAATCAAGCATTAAAATGAATAATACGCACAATGCAAGCACATGAAAATTTACAATTGTTGATATGTTTGAAGCAAAAAACTGAAACTGACACCTTTTGCTAGTGTAGTTTTACAACTCCTGGTAATAGGAATTTAGAACTTCACAGCCTGTGTGCAGATGTTTTGTTTTAAAAAGAGGTGTGTGACCTCCTTCAAAATGTGCTTACCATACCTTTCATTGTAAATAAATCCTTCTTTTCTTTTTTAAGGAATTTTCACATAAACTAGCAGAATTAGAGACTCATTACAGACGTATGACTCAGGAACAACTAGACAACTTTACCCTTGACATGAATGCGGCATATGCAAGGCTCAAAGGAATGGAGCAGGCAGTTGAAAGTAAGTGGCTTTTATGTATCGGTAATAAAATATAATTTAGTATTAAAGACTCTAAAGCACAAGTAGACAAAGATTTTAGAAATGAATGCTGTTAATACAGCGAGCAATGACTATCATTGTATGCCTGATGTTGTGGAAAGTTAAGTGTAATGTGTTAGGAGTTGCAACAATGTGTGCACATAAACAGTTTTACTGCAATAAATGAGTTTTAATTCTACATACAGTGGAATCTCAGTTCACGAATGTCTTGGAACACGTACAAATTGGTTTACGACCAAAAAATTCGCCAAACTTTTGCATGTGTTCACAACCACACACTTGGTATACGAACAAGCCAGTTTCCCTTTCGGTTTGTGCGCGCCGATGATTTCCACACGTGTTCAGTTTCTCCCTGTGCAGCGAGCGAGCGAGAAAGAGCGCGACACACACACACACACACACAAGCAGAGGCGTGCGAGAGAGAAAGAGAGAGACACACACACACACAGGCGCATGAGAGACACGCACACACTAGAGAGAGAGAGAGAGAGAGAGGGTTGGACGCATAAGGTAGAGAAGGCAGTTAAAGAATGCACCGGGCTTGTTTTTGTTTTCACTTCACTTTGTAGCGTGCATTGTTGCAATGTTACTTTTCTTGGTTGTTTATTAAATTACGGATTTTTCCGTGTTTAAAACTCATTTAAAAAAAAGTGTTTTTAGCGAGCGGTTCGTAGCACTATAGCGCAAACTCTTGCAGTGTTCGTTTTCTCTGTTGTTCAAGGTTTTCTCAGTGTTATTCAATGTTTTTACATTTAGTTTGTTAGTATGCTGTGCATTCTATGGTATAATTAACTATATTTGTGCTTAAAAATTAAAAAAAAATATATTTACATACAGTTTGTACGGTCTGGAACGGATTAATTGTATTTACATACAATCCTATGGGGAAAATTACTTCGGTTCACGACCAAATCGGGTTACGACCAGAGTTTTGGAACGAATTATGGTTGTGAACCGAGGTTCCACTGTATAGTGTTATTGAAATGCTTGATAAAATAGAGAACATGTTTGGAGTCCATGGGTCTTGCCAAGTACAAATTTGAAAACTTTTGTGGTCCGTGATTGTTTCTTTGCAAATTTATGTCTAATCAGTTTTCTGCACCTATTTAGAATGGATTGCACTGGCCACCATTTTATAAGTCTTTTCATATATCAAAATTACAGTACAAGCCCAAATTTTAAAGGTAGTACTTTTAAAAAGTTGTTGATGATATCAATTAAGCAAGAAAGTAAGAATTCAAAAACACAATGAATTTTATTGGATCATATGTTGAAAAAGATGCTTTACTAGGGGGTAAATATTTAGTGTGTCTGTAAAAAAAAAAAAAAAACATTTTGATGCTGATATTTTGTGTTTAAAAAAAGTAGCCACTTGCAGCATAAAAAACCTTAAATTTGCTAAGTATAATATTGCTTTGTTTCTTAGTTCTTGAAATAACTCTAGTGATACACATCTGAGAAATAAAAAAACACCACGCGTCAGTTTCTCTGTGCGGACTTTGCATCATCGAGTCACTTCAGCTCATACAGTCTGTCCTCCTCTCCGTGTGCTGTCTACATTATCTGTGGACTAATCTTTGCAACTGTGAAATCGCCTCTCTCTCTCTCTCACCTCATCGGTTTTCAATTCATATTTTTCTCAAGCCTACACTTGTGAAGAGGTTATAAATTTCCCAACAGCATTTGATATCATTTCACTTTTTATTAAATTTAAACTTTAGCCTTTCTTTACAAGTTTGTCAGAAGTCATTAAAATTCTTCTGCTTGCACGTGTACATTGTGTAAGCCATTAAAATTGCATTCAAAGTTTTCTTTTTTCTCCCCCCCCCCCAATCTAAAGTTAAAATATAGTATTAACATAAAATCTGGGGCCAAATGTGTGTCAGAAGCTGAGTATGAGTGGAAGGGAATAAAAGTTGAATTTTTTTTATTAATAACAAAGCAGCCTTCATTGTTCTTGGCAGTGTGAACTGATGAATGATTCAGACTCCCAAGTGTAAAGGGCCTGACTGAACTGCTGAACATGTCTTGGTTCTGAAAGTCTGGCCAGTGGGGAAACGTGATTACTTACTTGATTCTGTCGTTACAGACCATGCTGTTGCTGAGGAGAAAGCAAGGAAGGCACATCAACTGTGGCTGTCTATTGAGGCTCTTAGTTGCATCTTGAAGCTGGCATCTGGTGATAGCCCTACTGAGCCTCTTGACGGTGTGGTGGAAGCCATTAAATCCAGTTGTGCCGACAATGAATTCACCCAGACCTTAACCAGTGCCTTCCCTGAGGATTCTCTGAAGCGAGGTGTCTACAGTGAGGCTGCTTTGCGAGCACGCTTTTATAATGTTCGCAAGCTTGCCCGCCGGGTTGCCTTGATTGATGAGACACGCAACAGTCTGTATCAATATTTCCTGTCTTATTTGCAGTCTCTTCTGTTGTTTGAACCACAGCAAGTAAAACCTCCAGCACAGCTATCTTCTGGTGACCTGGATACATTTAAACTTCTATCATATGCCTCGTATTGCATTGAGCATGGAGATTTGGAGCTGGCAGCAAAATTTCTTAATCAGCTTAAAGGAGAACCCAGGAGAGTTGCTCAGGACTGGTTGAATGAAGCTCGACTTACTTTAGAAACAAAGCAGGTGATAAATATCCTTTCTGCTTACGCCAACGCAGTGGGTTTAGGCACCACCCAGGTAGAGTAACCTATCAGTTGTGAGGAGGAATCCCAGTGCTCATGGCAGCCACAGTCACAAACTCTTTTGTTAAGTGAGACTTGTACAGAGTTCTGCATATGTGGTACAACTTAACCCATAATGCACTGTTGGCATTTGGCTACAGCCTGGATAGATGGTGGAGTAGCCTGCCATTCAGGTTGACGCCTTTTATGGTTATGGTGTACTCACTATGCAGGACTGTGGTCATGAGCAGCAGGGACTCGTCCAAAGGCACCTTCCAGTTTGCGGTGCATTCTGTCAAAGAGTGATTCACTTATTTAACACAACAAAAAAATTCAGTAAATCAAAGATTGTTCTGCTCCATGTAACGCCTCCAGCTCGGTTTTTTATGATTGAACTCTCTGATTTAAACCTGTTAACCTGTTTTCAGAATATGCCATTTTATCAGTCCCTGCAGCATATCAATAAATCTTGGGCACAGTTGCTAATTTACTTAGTTAAATCACTTTAATTCACAGTACCTTCCAAAAAATGATTTGGTTTAAATCGGTAAAACTTCAGTGGAAAAATTAAATGTGTTCCAAGAAAATAAGTTTTGTTTTATCCATTTCTCCTTTGACGCACAAAAGCTACTTTAGCCAGGAATCGCGCTTGAGGTTATGGCGCTTGGAGTAAGTTATCAAGAAGCAGATCCTTAGTGCATTTGCTTCTTGTTTGAATGTGAGAACTCAAGACAACCTGTACTGATAGAATGTTTTTCAGTTGCAAAATATATTTTCCCCCCTAACATTAATAAAAAATATATTATAAATTCATCCAAAAAGTGCCATGTTAAAAGTATAGTAGAAGTACCATCACTATCATCATTTTTGTACTCCTTTTCCTGAGACGGTCACAACAGAAAACCACTGGGCATGGCAGACTAGACCTTTCTATTCCCAACGGTCTCCAGTCCTTCTCAAGAAATAGCCAGACACTCCCAGCACAACTAAACGTGTCCTCAGTCTGCCCCATGATCTTGTCCAGGTGTGCCATGCCACATACCCAAAAACTACGCTTTTTTTGTTCAACGAAGCAGTGGCTCTTCACTGAGGTCCTCCTTTATATTGCTGAGGTGAGCTCTTGGTCCTATATAACCCTGTGCAGAAACCTCCTTGAGGCCAACTGTACTTGCATCCTCATTCTTTGTGGCCTTGCTGCTATGGAGATTTTTCATCACTGCAGCCACAAAGATGGGACAACACCAACGGCTTCTGCCATCACTGGGTTTACAAACTCCTCATTGTTCTTTCTGTGATCTGCCCAGTTGAGGTCAGTGTTACCATACCTTGACAACAGCCTGGCCATTGTACCTCCTATGCTTTAGTTGTTGAAAATAATTCCCTATAGCCTCCCTAACTTCCACCCACACGTTTCAGCCACTGGTGCAGTTTCCATCTTTTGTAGGTTGGTGGTACCTTCCAGTAAAACCTAGAGTCCTTCCTGCTAACATTTCATGGAAGGCCTCTTTCTTCCTCATGTCCATTTCCCATAGTAATGACATCTTAACTGGTCTGAAGTTTGCTGTCAAACAACAAAAAAAAACACAAATGTTTGGACACAGCTCTTTCGATGTGCCACTACTACTGAGGTCTTGAGCAGGTTACATTCTGCTTCTTTGCCCCCTTCTTCCAGTGGTGAACCCATTCTGCGTGTTGATATCTTCATTACCCATTTGGATTGAGAATGTCTGTCCAATGAGTGCTTGGTCTGCTGCTCACCTGACATTTCAGCACCTGTCTAGAACAGGCACCATCAATCAGATCAGGGGACCTGACGAGTGCTGTGCTGCCTGGTACACCTGTGAGCAGAGTTATGTTCAGACATGGCATTCTTTATCAACACATAAAACCAGTACCAGTGCAGAGCACACTGTAGAGATCGTGGGCATTTCTTGAAGTATCCTAGTAAGACTATGCAGTCAAGAAGGTTCAAGCTCCAAATCGAGGGTCTCTTAAAAGGCTGCCCAAGTTTTCCACTGTGAGTCAAAGTTGCAGTGAGGGCCATCCGGTCAAACTCTTAATTGGATGGCTTATTGACATTGACAACCCCAAAGCACTTTGTCTTCTGGATACAGTTACATTTTGCTCACTGCGTTGGCCCAGTCTCCATTGTTTTGCTGCTCTTTTACTTTTTAAAATTCCATATTGTTGACTGTACAGTGTGATCAGTTCATGTCCACTACTATTACAGACTGACATCTGGGACTTTGTAATGCAGATCTTAATCATTAATTTAAATGTTTGTATAGTTTCACATAAGTAAATTTGGTAATTGTAATGCAAACTTAAAACCACACCATGACTGCTAGAATGCCATCGACTGTATGTTTATGTTCAATTTGGGAAACTACAAGAGACTGGCCTTACAGTTCAGTTAGATAAATATTGTTGATATGGTTTAGAATTGTGACAAATGACTAGAGTTCATTCAGTCTGTCACGCTAATGGCCACACTGCCACCTCCCCACGACGTGGTCAATGCCTGTAACTGCCAATCCCTGCAGAAGACGATTCAAAACCCAAACCAGATGCTCTCCAAGCATTAGCTGTACAGTGATGACCTTTCCTGGAGTGAAGATAAAAACACTTAGTGACTCCCACATCGATGAGACTAAACTTTAAAGCAAGTTTGCTAACACTGCAAATTAATGGTACAAAGTAGTGGGGGCCTCTAAAACCTCACACGCCTGTAAGGCTTTCAAGTCCCCTTAATGACCACACAAAGTATCTGTTCAAGAACTGAGCTGGACCATTGCCGGCAGTTTTCTTTCTGGTGTTTATGTATAAAATGGGTGTGCTGATGTTGGCAATGTTCCAGCACCAGTGAAGCAACTTGATAAAAACACCCAACACCATCTAGTGCTGTCAGCAGTTCTGGACAGATACCATCCACTGCTGCAGCCAATCCACTACAGCACAATGGCAAAGGTGGTAGGAGCTTCTCTGTTACTGCAGCACCAGAGCTGTCATGCAGCTGAGGTGGATGTGCTGCTGCTTATGGACTCCAAGGCCCTGGGGTTTACAGCCATTCATTCTCCTTGTGCAAGAAAGTGAAAAAGTGAAGTGGGGCAGCTGGTATTTCTCAATGAGGACACAGCACAGCAAAACCAAAAAGACACTTGTTATTGGGAGGAGAAAAAAGCAAAAAAAAAAAAACAAAAAAAAAAAAACAGTGGAACATATTTTAATAAATATCCAATAAAGTGAGTTACTTTCTATATACACATCGAATCCACTGTACATTTAATACATGTTAAAAATTACACATCATAATGCCAAAGTAGGCCACCGTTTGAATTCTCCATGTTGTCTCACCATCGTGCATTACGTAGTACAGGGCAGGCTGAAACACCTGCTGCTCACTTTATTCTCGGTCACTGCCATCACTTGTGTCGCTGCTGTCTGAGGTTGCACTTTCCAATTCATTCAGATGATTCCTGGTAAAGTGAAAAGGCCAGCGATTTAAAATAGTCATGGGCACCAGAACTGCAGACTGCGTCTTGTTTTAAAGGATTTTGAGCAGACCCCCAGTAAAAGGCAAAAGACACATAGCTCATGACAAAACGTGTAGCATAAAAACACAGTAATAAATACCAAATGGAATACCTTAGCTATCACCACCAAATCCAAACCAGAAAACTACAGCAAAAACCCATGAGTCCAGCCATCCAAATCACCTTCAGATTTCAAATGGGGTGGGAGGGAGCGGGTGGTACTAACAATGGCAGTAAGTGGGATACATGTAGAATGATACATTTTTCACATTACGACTTTGTTCATCAAGACCAAATCTGCTGGGTTGGAACACCTCGTAGACTTGATTCACATAATCTTAGCAAATTGGGGGCAGTCTGTGGTGCAGTTCAGCCACAGTGACAGTCCACACTTGTCCCAACGAAAACAAGCAGGTTTGTCTGAAGTTGAGGGGGTGAGCCCTGTGTGCACAAGATGACAGCCAGAGCTACAATGCATGCTAATATGGCTGCGAGGAATGAGGGGCGTGGGTGTGTTGGGCCTCACAATCACAAAAGATGCTCATCTGTCTGTCTTGTGCTTTATGTATCACAACAGATGGGGGCGGCTTTGGCAGGGGGAAAACCAGTTGAGATTGTGTTAACCCTGCCATACTGGAAAAGCCTCTGCAAGTACATCACCTCCATCAGGCACAATGCTACTGGCTGTCACAAAAATGGGTACGCTCTTGGTACTTTGGAAATGTAAAACGCTGCTGGAAAGTTGCAACCCAGTTGTCTGATTTTAATATGCCCTGCGAAATGAAGTCCTGCAATCCAGCATCCTCTGGTGACAAGATTAGTAACATCAGTCATCTATGTCGACATCCCCTCTGACTAGGAGTCGTGTAATGGGCCTTTAGCTTTAAGAAGCTTAATCTTCCAATACAACCCCCAAATACTAAGATCACATCTGGGAATAATTTTTAAAACCACTTCACTAGCACCCACATCTTTGGGGACACTAAATACACCTCATAAAGTGACTTTAGCACGTAATAGTAGTAACACCTCGTGGACAGCATTCTATAAACCTCATAATGCTCCTATTTGCCATTTCAAGCAGCAGCTTTATGAAGTGCACTAGAAAGCTCCCTTTCATGAGGTGCGCCGTTAAGTACTGGGGTATCGCCAGTAACAGCAGGAGGTACACTGCTAACATGCATTTAAAAAATGATTTTTTTGACACTTCAGTTGTTAGTAGTCAGTTAATAAGCAAGCAGAATTAAAGTCCAACCAATTCATGTTAGGTACAGATCTGAGAATTCTGAGTTAAGCAGACAAACCCAGTGCTGTGGCTACGCCGCTCATCTCCCTCGCCTGTCTCACCTTTGTTCCTCTGTTAATGGGAATTCTTCTTTCACTCGCTTGATCAGACCAGGCGTAGCAGGCAAGCTGAACCTCACCGCCATATCTAGCACATTTATGGCCAGATCTCCATCTTCTTTCACTTTGGTGCAGTCCAAGAATTCAGACAGGAGCTCCACACTTAAAAACACCACACAAAGGGGGAGGGCACACAAGTCTCATCTGTTTGTGGACTTTGAAAATTCATTTTTATTGTATGTTACTTTCCACTTACAAGTATTTCATTAAAATATAAAATACACTATTCAAAAGTAAGCCACAGAATTTGTAGGTACACAGACACCAAATTAATACTAACCTGGGAACTCTGTTCTCCTTGAAGAGCTGCAGCACAGACCTAAAATAATTTAAAAAAAAAAAAAAAAAAAAAAGACAGGTTTAAAAACCAGTTAAAAAGATTTTTGTTGAGCCGTCCTCTTCCTGTGCCCAAGTCAGACTTGAAGCACAGTGTGTTCCCATCACTGCGCTCATAAAGTGGTTAACAGTCTGGTTTGGATTTGAGCAAAGCATTTGAATGCGAGTGAACTGTGAGCAATACAAAGCTACATAAGTTTCCACATCCCTTATTACTACTGGCTGACAACATAAAATCCAAACTCACACACACTCCCCATGCCTTGTAACCCCGAGCTCTGCTGTGCTTACACTAAAGGGTTTTGTCAAGCTGGATTTCCTGTGTTGAATGGCCATTTTGCTTTTCTATTCTAATACTGACAGGCAGGAGTGAGATAAACGTTAAAAAAAGTGCAGGTAAGGGTGTGAAAAATCGGGGGCATGGAGAAGGGCAACATTCTATGGAACTGGAAGGTAAACTGGAAACTGCTGCATGATAATCTGCCTGCAATATATTCAAACATTCTGCACATGATGTGGTATCTGTCAAGAAAAAACAAGCTACATGAATGGCCTTTGTAAAACAAAGCGGGCACTGCCCATTCTTCTAGGCTTTAGTGGCCCACCAGGCCTGTTTAGAGAGCAGACTTAAATAGGGATGCAGACATGCAGCTGTACCAGACCCCTACTTGCATTTCAGACTAAGTTGACCAACTCTTCATATCAGGACCAAGGCTTTATGAAAGTAAATTGAGAGGGTTTACCGCACGGCCCAAACCACTGCTGATCTCAAGAATAGAAAGGCCAGATTAGCCTTTACTGGAAAACATCTGAAAAAGCCCATCTAGTTCTAGAGCAGTATTCCTTGGAAAGATTAAACCAAGATCAACATGTACCAGAACGATGGGGAGAAGGGAAGGAATATCTCATGATCCAAAGCACACTGCATCATCAGTGTTATGGCATGGGCATGTACGGCTGGCTGCTAAAGAAACTGGGTGACAAGTGATTAATGATGGAAGCAGCAGGATGGATTCTGATATATTTAGGGCCATACTAATGGCTCAGAATCAGGCAAATGCTACAAAACTAATAGGAAGGCACTTTAAAGTCCAGATGGACGACAATCCAAATATACTGCAAAAAACAACCCAAGTTTCTTTCCAGGTAAAGAAGTGGAATATCCTGAATGGCTGAAATCGGTCACCGGACTTCATGCCACAGGCAGTGGGGCATTCACCAAGGAAACCTATACACAATGGTGCATAACTTCAGGGCACTCCAGACACTTAATGGCTATTCTCATTCCTGAATTTGTATTTTTACATGAACAAAGCACAAAAACCCTACAGGATTTTAATTCTATTCATCTAATGGTGCTCCTAGCATTCCAGTCCAATTACTCACTCCACATGCACAATTTTCTGAAACATTACTTGTTTAACCCCACTCTATACTCCCAGTTTTCATTTTATAGGATACAAATTCAAAACTTGTGTACTGCCTTTGCCTCTACGTTAGGTAGGCTGTGTTTTAGTTGCAGACTAGCAAAATACCCGCGCCTCGCAGCGGCGAAGTACTGCATTAAAATTTTTATTAAGAAGAAAATTAAACCTTTTTAAACTGAGGGAAAATATGCCAATAATTATGTTACGGATCTCTTTGTATACCACATTGTGAGTTCAACCCTCCGGTTGTAACATGACCAAGCTGTGTGCTGAGCTTACTTTTGAGCATGCAATGTACAGTTGGCCATGTGAAAAGCAATCTTGCCTCAGATCACAGCTTGGATTGCTGCTGTCATAATCAGTTTGAGTTTCATGGTTTCTTTCAATTACGTTATTATTTGCAGGATTTGTGTTGAAGTGACATTCGACATCTGTCAAGCGTTGTAAGCATACAACTGGTTTCATCGATAAAATCACATCCAGCTTTTGAGAGTTTAAACATTCATAAACATCAAAGTGTCCACTACTGAAATAGTCACCTGTGAATTTAAGATGTTTAAGAGGTATTGGCCGTTGTCGAAAAATGTAAAATATTTGGCCATTTCGGTACACTTGAAAGCGACAACCGAACAATTCAGCGGCAGCCATCAACTCACATGCAGAACCATAGGTGATGGGCTTAAGCATTTCACTCTTCTAGTGCTCCTGTGTAGTATAATTATCTCCTGTACCGTCATCAGTCCACACCTTGAACCTGTCCCAGTCATTCAATACATAAGACACAATGTTCCTCCGGATATCAAGAGTGAGCCTGATATGGCCGTACAATATGTAACAAAGACAATGGAAAAGGTAGGTCCCATCTCCGGGCATAGAAACCACTTGGTAAGTGACAGTTCTTTGATCGATGGTGATCACCTCGATAGACATGGTAATGGCAGTATGGTTGGAATGATAAAGGAAATGGGTACCTGAGCAGTGTAAGTCTAAAATACCTACACAATAACTATAATCGTAATAAACGAACAATAAAACAGCGGAGAAGCCGTGGATTAAATAAAAAGGCTGTAGTTATCAGTAGGGAGACGTGAATCCCGTGGCGAAGCAAGGAAGGGAATGTAAAGACCGGAGCGACGGACAGCCTTATATAGGCAGGCAGCCAACAACGTGGGAGGCGTTGAGATGGGGGACCCAACACCGCCTCACACGGTGACCGAGCTGCAGGCTATGGACGTATATATGTACCTAAGTAGGATTCAGTTAGCGTTGGGAACCCATGTACCAAATTTCTTGAAGAAGGGCCCATAAGTAACAAAGACTGTTGAAAAGTTCAATATGGCGGCCGACAGTGGCATCATACCACCCAAATAAGTACGTACATTGGTTTCGGTTAGCTCAGGGAAGCTGCCTACCAAATTTCGTGAAGATGGGGCCATAAATAAGAAAGTTCAACATGGCGGACATTGTTGACCATTATCAACCGTTACGTGTAGAATCTCGAAATGAAACCTGCTTAACTTTTGTAAGTAAGCTGTAAGGAATGAGCCTGCCAGATTTCAGCCTTCTACCTACACGGGAAGTTGGAGAATTAGTGATGAGTGAGTGAGTGAGTGAGGGCTTTGCCTTTTATTAGTATAGATCTGTGGGTAAAATGTACTCAAGTGACAAATGTGTGCCTCACAGCAAGCAGGTGGAGGAGATTTAAATGTAAACTTTGTATTGGAGAATCTTGGTCACTCCTGGAGAAATCTGAATATTTTGAAATTGAACGGCAAATGTACGTAGTACTCCAACATACACTGCAGTTACTTGCTCAGCTCAGAAAAGTCAGTCATCTCCTATAAAACGTCTCCATCAACCCACCACATGTAGGCTAAAATGGAGAAGCAGCATTTATAGTCGGCTCCCATGATACAGCCGAGGTCTGTACCCCTGCGCTTCTCATCACTGCTGAGCTCTGGCACGTCTCCATCAACAATGTCTACACCATGTGAATATTCAACATTATATCAGCTGATGCACAACTTACTGTTCAGGCACATCTGTAAAAAAAAAAAAAAAAACCCAAAACAAACCCTAAAGCATTAGAATGCAGCACAATACTCACCAACTTTCTTGGATTCGATCTGCTCTCAAGAGAAGTGTGGCAACATTGGCAAGGCTGCCAGAAGTCCAATTCAGGGCAGAGCGATCATAGTCTGTTTCTTCATACGCAGACATTACAGACATGGCACAGTCTGCAAAAGAATTCTGTACCTAGAATAAACACCCACAGTACACCATAAAAAAAAAAAAAAAAATTTATTTCTCTATCATTTAAATTAAGAAAACAGGTGGACTATTTGATCATCTTGTACCTCAAAACTGTGTTTGTCACGTGCCATCAGCATCAGGACCTCTTCCACCAAATCTGCTTTGTTGGCAAGTCCAAATTGCTTGATATCTGCAAAAGTTTATTGGAAGAAAAAGTAAACTTAATGGTGATACACTATTACAATTTTAATGGTATAATTTTTGCAGAGGGCTTTGTGAATAATGTTGCACAGACCACAGCTAATTCAGAAACTCTACAAGTAGTGATGCCACAATACCAAAAACTTTTAAAATATAAAAAACAAAAAACAACCCCCCCACAGCATCTGTACTATAGTGAAAGTCAGTACTGCACTAATGTGCAAGTAGACCAATTACTTCAGAGGACACAGTAATACTACATGTAAAAATGGCTCACAATAGCGATGCTACAGCACTGCATCAACACTTGTTGAAAAGAAATGCAGCGGTGGTCACGTCTGGAGAAGCCTTGTAATTCACACAGAAGAATTTCGGCTTAGGAGTGCAGGAACCATATTTGTTATTAAAAAAAGGAAACAGGCCCGTGTTATAGTTCTTTGAAAAAGAAATTATGTTACCGATCAAGAGAGTTACATGTGAAACGTGATTAATCTTGTTTTGATCTTTTTTAATAGTGTCCTACACAGTCCCGGATAAATGGTTTTGCTTTCATACTTCAATTGCTATGAGCACTTCTAAATACAGTATGTCCATCACTTCAAGCATTTGTTCAATTTCTATACAGTTCAGGGTTGGAGAAGAACCTCACACACTCTAAAGTAAGCACTGCCAGTCCTCCCACATTTCGCAGTCCTGTATGCCTAACAGCTGCAGCTAGAAAACATCAAGGTAGGAGTCAACCGAAGTGGCTAGAAGGCTTGTTTACAACCAGCATAGATGCGAGTTATTTCGTTTGTTAATACCAAAATAAGAATTTAGTGTTTCAATGCTTCAAAAGGACAAAGCACATCCACTTATTTATACAACACGTACTGTGTTGGAGACATTTGGCAAAACGTACCGTTTAGCAGAACAAGCAAAATGTGAATCTGCTGACACTGAATGCATGTCATCCACATGGATTCTGAAGGCAAGCCAATGCTCATTAGTACAACCCCTATGTAATATATTTGAATGGAACATTGACAAAATTCATTCTAACTCAGTTATAAAATTTACTGAGAACGGGTAACAGTCTGATCTCTCACATAAGCAGCCTTAAACTGCAAAACAAAGGCTGTTTCAGCCAAATAGCGCAAGTTTTGCTTTTTAAGCAAAAAATGGTTCAAATGGAAAGGTGCCTCTTCACTGCACATGACAATGGCATCTTGAACGGTTTGCAGACTGCTCATGCACTGGCTCTTCCAGTCTCTCTCAGCAAGTTCCTGCACTACCATCATTTAGTATGGATGGAAATCAAAGTCCTCATGCAAAATCCTTCTCAAAGATATGTTGGAGATGCCTAAAGCAGAAGCATGTTTGCGCACTGAACATCTAGGAGACTGCAAAATTGATGCATCTGACAACTTGGATGTTTTCAGGTGTTCTCCAAGCCGTCCTCGGACTGATAGATTTTCTGTTTTGTTGTACCCGTCTGTCTAAATTTAGCCACCCACTGAAGAATTGTTTTTTTGATTTGGGACGTCACTATTAGGAGGACTGCTTAAGTGTGTTCGGAAGGCTGTTTGTGTAGTGACGATGGATTTCTTGTTTTTGAAGAACGTTTCAACAGCGAAAGCATGGTGCACACTCGACAAAGGCATGTTACAATGTACAATCGGAAGGTTGCCAGTACGAATCCTGTAAATGCCAAAAGGGACTCTGCTCTGTTGGACCCTTGATCAAGGCCCTTAACCTGCAATTGCTGAGCGCTCCGAGTAGTGAGAAAAGCACTATATAAATGCAAAGAATTATTAATTATTATTATTATTATGTTGCCAACTAAAAACTTAAAGGAATGCCAGTCAATGGGCCTCCACACCAACCCACTCGGCTGCCTCTACCTGGTACTTTATTCTTGGTTATATACCGGGTGAGCCAAGATGAACATTATAAACAGTCATTACCTAAACTTTTCAAAGGTTTTTTTTTTTTCTTTTAACTCTATATACATCCAATATTTGATCATTGATGCATAAAAGTTTGTTAATGTTAAGTTAATCACTGCAAGGGGGAAAACTGCCATTTCTTAAAATGGCAATACTATGGTAAGTACGCAGGGAAAAGGCAGAAAACTAAATGGAATATGATAGCACCACAACGTAACAATCATTCAGAAGAGACTTTCATACAGTTAATACGAAGCGGAGTTCACTTACTAAACTCAATATGACAAGATGGCCATTAAAAACCTTTACCCCATAACTGATAAGAGAAAATTGAGGGGCTTGGTGTATACGTCCTGCTTGTAAGAGATCCGTAATGGGGAGCACAAGAAATGGATGGATGGATACATTCTTACATGCTGTGCATGTGTGGTGGTGGTTACTGCAATTACTAGACACTATGCACCCAGTTTGAGCGCACATGCGCTACACAACTGATCAATTTACATAACTTTGCTTAACAGGAACCTGTTCTGACAGGGAGGCGAAAGAGCATGCGTGTTCCTGGATGGTCTTTTCACATGCAGTAACAGGTTTGATCTTTAGATGCTGTACTGTTTGAACAGACAGCCTAGGAAACGCAAACCATTTGCAAACAGTAGAGCTAACCCTACAGATTTTAAACACTACCTCTTCTGATCCTCGATCTATTCCCTCCAACACCATGCTACATAGACATTGTCGACAAACACACTTGAGTGTTGGAGACTGTGGATTTTAGTTACTGTTAAGTTGTGAATTAAAAAGAGCCAAACATTGATATTGGCTTTTGCATATTGATTGGTATTAAACATTTTATTGAAAATTAGATATTGTCTATCCCTAACTGTATATTACACTTACCCAGCTCAGACTATGGCTTTTTTCTAGTATAAATGAGCCTCCATTAAGCCACCACATGCAAGCTAAACAGAGAACAAGCATTTACACTCAGCTCCCATGATACAGCTGATGTCCGTACCCCTGCGCCAATCATCATTGCTGGGTTTTGTGTTGCTGTATGATCAATAAAAAAAAAAAAAATCTCAACACAAGCCAATTTTTCGTCTTTAGACGAGGTAATATATTTCTACTAATGCATCTCTTTCTGCCACACATTTGAACAAAGGAAACTAAATAATATGTTCGAGCAGGTGATACTGGACTAACTGGTCCTTTATTAATCACAAACCTCTGTAGTAAAACAAACATTTCAATAACACATTTTTATACAAAAGGATGTAACTCAAAGTACTTCACAATATGTCATGTAGTTATATGCAAAGAAAAACAAATTTAAATGATGCACACTTACATAAAATGTTGTATTCACTCTTAACACTTTAAATTTGTAGACAAAAAAATAATTCAATTAAAAAAATAAAAAACGCAAGTCTGAATGTTTTAACTTGAGAAACTGTTTGTTATTGGAATGACCACCAATTGTTATAGTAGTCTTCCCCAAGACAAAGACCGAGAATCAACGCTCTAGTGAAAATCTGCTCAGGCTGGACTCGCCAGGTCTTTGCCCATTTTTCTAGCCCAAGATTCCTCTAACAGGGCCAAGATTGAAATTTGGATATGAACGTTTCTCAACAAAACACACACACACAGTTATAATGTTTGATACACTTCAGAAAATATTCAGAGGCTTGTAATACAGTAAATTAGAAATTAATACATACAACACTCACCTTCCCATATTTGAGGAATAACCTCTAAACGGTTGTCGGCATCAAGTGCCTGAAGTAGCTCCCTCATCCCTTGATAATTAGGGTAAAAGAGCTGAGGAGATCAAAGATACATTAACAAGCTAAACAAATGTGTTTCTCAAAAAAAAAAAAAAAAAAAAAAAACACTATATACACACAAAAATAAAGTGAGAGTGTGCTGATTGTATTGCAGCACTTTAACAACTAAAAGAAATAGCAAATGAGAATGACTGTTGCATTAGGCTTGATGAATTCAAGTTAAACATTTACATGTGGACATCAAGTGTTTAACATTTATTAGTCCTGGATTACACATCTGTTCACTTTACAAATCAAACTGCACATCTGTTTTGCTTGGGGGGAAAAAGTTAACCTGAAAGAACAAAAATCTACATCAGCTAAATTTGCTGCAAACATCAACATATCTGTGTGATTTCTTTGTATATGATCAGATTTAAAACAATGCATAAATAAAATAGACTGAAGGATTAACATTTTACTTACAGAAGGAATCAACTCTTTGTACCATTGAAGCACAACATCAATATTTTCCATCATACATAAGAGGCTGAAGAACTGGCCGCTGAAAGAAGTTTTTGGGAGTGGGAAGAAGAAAAAAAAAAAAAAAAAAAAAAAAAAAAAAAAAAAAAGAGTCCAGGAATATAAGCTTAGCTTTACAAAGAGTACTGTTGGTCACTGTCAACTGTTCAGACATTAATGGACACATTAGTTTCTATCATTTTCTCTGCATTTTAACAAAGCTTTGTCTTTATATGTACTAATTCTGTACTTAGAAATTTGTAAAAATCCATACTTGCAGGAGCAGAGTGCTGTGGCCAGTTCTCAGGTAGAATGCAATGGAGTTCTGTAATTTTTCCAGTAAAAACTGTTAAGCCGGCATAATTTCAGAGTAACTCATTAGCCTTGGTATTGGACTCTGATAATGTGCCGTCCCCACTCCAAAAATATATTTTAAAAGCCATTACAGCAAACGGTGCATTGTGAGTATGTATATATACACACTGGGTGATAAAACAGGCAGGCACTGTATCAGCATCAGGTCTCAATTTCAATGGAGACAGTTTTTTATGACAACTTATTGGCAAACAACCTGAAAATATTGACAGTTTTTAATTTCTGGATTAAAACAGTCAAAATAAAATGTCACTATTAATTTTTTTCCCCCACAATGTTAAACACTAAAATATTAAGAACTCCTCTGAAATGTTACTTAGGACTACAGCTTTTTAAAATGCTGGCCTACTTGCAAGTTTGTGAAAGCAGAAGGCTTTTAAAACAGTTAATTTACATGATAATAGTTTGGCTAAGAACCTGAATATGCTTAAAATTGTAATGCACCACACAAAACCTTTAAGACACCTGCTCGCTTCTAAAGAAGTTGCTCTAGTGAGGATGGGGAATTGTGAAAGGCCAGGAAACCATGTGTCGTTGATTAAAATACCAAATCAACCCACTAGGAGCAGTTCAGAAATATTTCACAATAAATATACATTTGCATTCAGAGCACTAACCTACTCTAGTTACTTTACCAAGATAAACAAAAATAAAAACCATAGGGACTACAGTGCTAAACTGAAAATGTAGGATTGCCTCAGTTCACAAAATCAACCATGATAATGAGCATTTTGTTACACAGACACAGTTAGTTAAATACTTACTAAAACACATTTTGATTGAAATAATCTCCCAGTAACTTCCAGTTGTCTCTTTCACCTAAAATCTTGTGTAACCGATAAGCTATCTCCACTTCTTTCAGGCTCAAACACTAGAAGGGGGGTTGGAGAGGGGGAAAAAAAAAAAAAAAAAAAAAAAAAAAATAAAAACCCCACAAAAAAAATTTTAAAGGCATTTAAATTAAAAAAAAAAAAAAACAAAAAAAAAAAAACTTACTATTCTCATTGCACTTACAAAGAAGTTCACTAAAAGGGGAAAAAAAACAGATATGGTAAAAGTTCAGTGTAGCACAACAGTTTTAAATTATCCATGTAATTGTTTAACATTTTATACTAACTTTACGCTTACTAAAATTTTCATAGTCCATCAATGCACCATTAGGAAAACAGGTGTATTTTTTATTTTATATATATTTATTCTAAAGTACAGTTGCCTTGTTTTAAAAACTACTCTAATTTTCATTTAGAGGCAATAAAATGATTTTTGTGGACTTTTCAAAGAAAACACTACAGTCCCTTTGTAAATTTCAATCTTCATTCTTCCATTTCAAAGTATCACAAAAAACATTTTTTCCAAAAGCAACACATCTAGCTCGCCTGACAAGAGAACAGGCAGGTAAACTAGTCATCAACATAAAAAGATCAGAGTAAACAAAATCTTGAATTTTTCAATCAAAAATTATGGCAAGACTGCAGCTTAAGCATAAATGAAAGAGACAAATCACTCTTCATGTCATAGTTAATTGCAATAACTAGAAATATGAATATTAGCATTAAATATTTACATGTTAAATGAAAAAAGACTGCATATTTAAAACAGCAACATAATCAGTCCACTCTTACCATCATCAGAATCTTGTACACTTAATTGCTTTCCCTCAATCTCGTCCAAGACAGCACTGAGGAGATCTGCTGAATTCCTAGGAGATGATACTACAAAAAAAGAACATTATTCCTGATTAATGTATATTTTCTAGAATATTCCTGGTAGAAAAACCATAATTAAAAATGACAGCAAGAACTTTCTAATTAAAAAAAATAAATAAATATGCACACACCCAGGCAGTCTTGGACATGCACTTGGAGGATGGGGCACACTTTATTAAATCAGCCCTAAAATGTCATTTTTCACAATCTGCTACAAAGAACACTTGTCAGACTTTATCAAATACTCGGACCTCTAATCCCCCACCCACCAACCATCCTACTTTTGACTGACTTGCAAGTCAAATATACAAATTAAAAATCCACCAGTGTCACGCTGGTAAAACATTTCTGCTTAATGAACTTCACAGTCCTGACACTATGCCCAAGATATCCATATGATATTTTTAGTAATGGCAAACATTTAAACAGAGCATAAAACTTCCTAACAACTTTTCATACAGTACAATTCTGTACTTTGAAATTTTACATGTCCACCCATCTCCAAGGAACCCAGCTGTACTAAAATGCAGTCTGAATGTATTCCATTAGAGGAGAATTACAGAATAGGTACACTTACTTGATTTGTAGTGTATTGAAAGAAGATGCTCAAATGTTGCAAGGCTTGGTGCTAAAAAAATAAATACATAAATTAAAACATGAACACATCAATGTACATAGTTTGTAATCAACTCCAGGTATTATCAAGAATGGTTAATTAAAAGATTTAAACCAAAATAAACACATTAAGTCAAAAGGATATGTGGTGATTAATCTGAACCCCTGACTTTGAAGGGGGGGAAGTTACTTTCCAAATTCAAAAGATTTTTAGTGACATTACTAATGACAAATAATTGTAAATGCACTGCCATGTCACTTTCAACTTCTAAAATGGTAATATTTTCCATCTTACTAAAATACTAAGATTGAATTTTCCATCTTGCTCTTCAAAATCTGAGTAACACTACCAGAGTAACAACCCCCCCCGTTAAAATTACTTGGAAAACGCAGGGCAGGTGAACATGCAGAATGAACGAAGTGTGGCATCTAACCATTGTAGATAGAATGGGGTATTAGCAGAGCTTTAAAAAAAGAGGTTATCAAATACCCTACTGACAAACAGCACAAAATGCATGCCTTTCCACAAATGTGCCATAAATAAGTGTAAAAACGGTTTGAAAGCTTCTGTATTACAGTTCATAAAACAGTTTTTAAATACACAATACAGTTAAAATCTGTCCAATTTAAACTGTAATTCTATTAGACTGGAAGGGTCACCGCTCATTAGAGGACTTATGTCATGGGCCGAGACTGTGAAACTAAAACCTAGCTAGATGAACCAGAACAGCAACATATGTCAACTTTAACTGGGTGTACAAAAATGGGGGGGGGGGGGAAAAAAAAAAAAAGGGAGGAACAAACTGGGAAATAGCATGCTGTTGTGAAAGAAGATTTAAGGTGAAGCAGCCACCATATACTTACAAATATTGAGTGCTTTCATTTCCTTAATGGCTTGCAGGGAATATACTTTGCTTAGATGACCACACTTTCTCAGGCTCCTCAGAACAGCATTGAAAGTCAAAAGATTAGGCTGTACATTCGAATAACTCATTTGTTTCAGTAATTCCTGAAAATTCAAATCCAATTCTGTGTTAAGTGAGCTTAAGTCTAGAATAATGATGAACTTGAATATTTCAAATATGCATTTACTGTATTCACTCAAAGTATCAAACTAGTTTATCAATTCAATGTGCCATAAACTTCTGCCTTTGAATCCACAATTCTACAAAACCAACCCATGCTCACTACAGGTGTATAAAACAGAACAGGCACTGTGGATAACCCACTTGTTTCTGGGTATCTGTGTGTCTGTTATTCCAACATTAGCATTGCTTTTATGAATCCACCACCAAATGGCAAACAGACATGTGCATGGCATACGTTATTCCAGTAGACGGCACTATCTGCTGAAATGACAAACGCAATGCATTTTATTAACATCTCTAGCATTGGACTTAAGTGTCAATCAGGCTTTGAAAACCGTGCTAAAAGCGTTATTCCGAGTGTCACTTTGGCAACTGTATAGACGCGTCTCTCAGAAGTGTAAGACAAGAGGGTTACTTGGGCTATACAAATGCTAACCCCGCATAGCATTAGCCCCATGCGTTGCTCAGGTAACATAGTAGGTGTGTCTTACGTAAACGTCAGGCCAGAGCCTTAACCTCGCCAACAGTGCAGACAATGCTTCTTCGATCCTCAAAATGGCATTTTGTAAGAAATGTTTTTCCGCTATTCAGGCGTTGTATGCTCTGGAAAGTGATACGAGCAGTGATGCAGAGGAACCTTTCATTAGCAGTAATGAAGCAAATTTGAAAGATTCTGATGAGTATGAAAGTGACATTCACTTTTGGGTTTCTCTTGACCCTGCTTCAACTAAACAAGCACTACATCATTTTGATCTCACGAGGCAGCTAGGAATGAAAAGTGAATGTTGACATCCAAGATCCACTTTACCTAAAAAGTTATTTCTTTATTACAACATGATTGAAAGAATTGTTGTTGAGACAAACCGTTATGCTCAAGAGTGTTGGGTAAAACACCTTACACCTAAGCAGTTTTCTCGTTCAAAGATATACTACAGAAAGACATTAATATATTAACATTTAGTATTAGTATTGTTACTATATTTTACACTTCTGACTTTGTACTTGGCGTTTTGCATTTTACAGTAGAAAGATTTAATAAAAATTAAAGCAAAAAAAAGCAATATTTGACAATATGTAATGCTAAGGAGGTTACAAGTATTCAAAATACTTTACAGTAAATGGTGCACTGCAAGCACTAATATTAATGTCTACAGTATGTTTTACTCAAGACATCAACCTGCAGGAAAGCACAGCTAGTACCTTAAAACATGGACAATGCAAAGCTAGGATCTAAACCATAACCTTGGAGAAATGCAACCACTCACAACTGAAAGCTATCATGAATTTAGCAATTTGTTGCTTTGTAAAACATGCAGTCAAAGTAAAAAGTATATGAACCCTTCAGAATTACCTGGTTTACTGCATGAATTGGTCATAAACAGTGATCTGATCTTCATCCGAGTCACAGGTACGGATATACACAATGAGCTTAAGCCAATGACACACAAAAAAATACTCTTTCATGTCCTTATTTTACAAATGCATTCAATGTTCACAGTGGTAGTGGAAAAGGTAAGTGAACCTTGGGATTTAATAACTAGTTGACCCTCGTTTAGCAGCAATGACCTCAACCAGGTGCTTCCTTTAACTGCAGATCAGACCTGCACATCGTGCAGGGGGAATTTTAGCCCATTCTTCTCTGCAGAACTGCCTTAACTCTTCAATATTCTTTGCTTGTCTTCTGTGTATGGCTCTTCAAGTCATTCCACAGCATCTCAATAGGATTGAGCTCTGGGCTCTGAATGGGCCACTCCAAAAGGCGGAGTTTGTTCTTCTGAAGCCATTGTGCTGTGGATTTGCTGCAATGTTTGGGGTCATTGTCCTGTTGCATTACCCAGCCTCTTCTGAGCTTAAGTAGATAGACAGACACCCTTCACATTATCCTGGAGAATTTGTTGATAACCTTGTGAATTCATTTTCCCGTCAATGATGGCAAGCTGTCCAGTCCCTGATGCAGCAAAGCAGGCCCAAATCATGATGTTCCCTCCACCATACTTTACTGTAGGGATGATGTTTTGATGTTGATATGCAGTGCCCTTTTTACGCCAAATGAAGTTCTGCTTGTTCCTCCCAAACAGTTCAATTTTGGTTTCATCACTCCACAAAACAATTTTCCCAGTACCATTGTGGAGTGTCCAAGTGCTCTTTCGCAAACTTCAGGTGTTCAGCAATGTTCTTTTGATAGCAATGGCTTCCTTCTTGGTGTCCTGCCATGGACTCCTTTCTTGATCAATGTTTTGCGTATAGTTGACTCATGAACAGAGATGTTAGCCAGTTCTAATGACTTCAAGTCCTTTGCTGTCACTCTATGGTTCTTTACCTCATTGCTAACTTTGCATTGTGCTCTTGAGGTCATTTTGGCAGGGCGCCCACTTCTAGGCAGAGCAGCCACAATACCAAATTGTCTCCATTTACAGACAACTTGTCTAGCAGTAGACTGATGAATATCTAATATCTTTGAGATTACTTTGTAACCCTTTCCAGCCTTATGTAGATTAACAAGTCTTGATCGCAGCTCTTTTGTGCGAGGCACATTCCCATCTGGATGTGCTTCTTGGCAAAAGCTTAAAACTTTAGTGTTTTTGATAAATCAAAGTAATTCTAGTCCATACCACTGAACTTTTCATTAAATGGACTCCAGGTGTGCTAAATTCTGACTGCAATGAGCTTTTTAAAAAGTCATTAGCTTAGGGATCACTTTTTCCAACCTTCAGTTTGAATGATTTATTCAATATGATGAAACATTCTCTGAAAATCTGTATCTTTAGTTACAGTGGGATGCAAAAGTTTGGGCAACCTTGTTAATAGTCATTATTTTCCTGTATAAATCGTTGGTTGTTACGATAAAAAAATGTCAGTTAAATATATCATATAGGAGACACACAGTGATATTTGAGAAGTGAAATGAAGTTTAGTTTATTGGATTTACAGAAAGTGTGCAATAATTGTTCAAACAAAAATCAGGCAGGTGCATAAATTTGGGCACCGTTGTCATTTTATTGATTCCAAAACTTTTAGAACTAATTATTGGAACTCAAATTGGCTTGGTAAGCTCAGTGACCCCTGACCTACATACACAGGTGAATCCTATAATGAGAAAGAGTATTTAAGGGGGTCAACTGTAAGTTTCCCTCCTCTAATTTTCTCTGAAGAGTAGCAACATGGGGGTCACAAAACAACTCTCAAATGACCTGAAGACAAAGATTGTTCACCATCATGGTTTAGGGGAAGGATACAGAAAGCTGTCCCAGAGATTTAAGCTGTCTGTTTCCACAGTTAGGAACATATTGAGGAAATGGAAGACCACAGGCTCAGTTCAAGTTAAGGCTCGAAGTGGCAGACCAAGAAAGATTTCGGATAGACAGAAGCGACGAATGGTGAGAGCAGTCAGAGTTAACCCACAGACAAGCACCAAAGACCTACATCATCATCTTGCAGCAGATGGAGTCACTGTGCATCATTCAACCATTTGGCGCACTTTACACAAGGAGATGCTGTATGCGAGAGTGATGCAGAGGAAGCCTTTTCTCAGCCCACAGCACAAACAGAGCCGCTTGAGGTATGCTCAAGCACATTTGGACAAGCCAGCTTCATTTTGGAATAAGGTGCTGTGGACTGATGAAACTAAAATTGAGTTATTTGGGCATAACAATGGGCATTACGCATGGAGGAAAAAGAACACAGCATTCCAAGAAAAACACCTGCTACCTACAGTAAAATATGGTGGTGGTTCCATCATGCTGTGGGGCTGTGTGGCCAGTGCAGGGACTGGGAATCTTGTCAAAGTTGAGGGACGCATGGATTCCACTCAGTATCAGCAGATTCTGGAGACCAATGTCCAGGAATCAGTGACAAAGCTGAAGCTGCGCCGGGGCTGGATCTTTCAACAAGACAACGACCCGAAACACTGCTCAAAATCCACTAAGGCATTCATGCAGAGGAACAAGTACAACGTTCTGGAATGGCCATCTCAGTCCCCAGACCTGAATATAATTGAAAATCTGTGGTGCGAGTTAAAGAGAGCTGTCCAAGCTCGGAAGCCATCAAACCTGAATGAACTAGAGATGTTTTGTAAAGAGGAATGGTTCAAAATACCTTCAACCACAATCCAGACTCTCATTGGAACCTACAGGAAGCGTTTAGAGGCTGTAATTTCTGCAAAAGGCGGATCTACTAAATATTGATTTCATTTCTTTTTTGTGGTGCCCAAATTTATGCACCTGCCTGATTGTTTGAACAATTATTGCACACTTTCTGTAAATCCACTAAACTTCATTTCACTTCTCAAATATCACTGTGTGTGTCTCCTATATGATATATTTAACTGACATTTTTTATCGTAACAACCAACTATTTATACAGGAAAATTATGACTATTAACAAGGTTGCCCAAACTTTTGCATCCCACTGTATAGAAGACTGTTTGTTCACTATTGTGACTGGCATGAAGATACGACCATGTTTTATATGGAAATTAGACATAGATCATTCCTAGGGGTTCACATGCTTTTTACTTTGAATGTATACTGTGAATTCAGACAAATGTTAACTCACCTCGATGAGATCCCATTTCTCTGCATATTTTTCTCTTGCTTCGGGCGCTGCAGTGATGAGTGCATTGAAAGTATGTACATCAGCTATGAAACATTTATATGATTTAGTGCCAAAGCAAGATATTGTCCTGGATGTCAGAACTACTTTACAAAGTCACCACTATTCAATTAAATTAAATATACCCTTTGGTTCCAATGACTGACTTGTATAAAATCATACTTCTACTTGGTAACACCAGACTCAACCCTGCATTTACTTGGTAATTCTTCTTTAGATTTAAAAAAACAAAACAATGTTCACTAGACTATGCCTTATAAAAAAAAAAAAAAAAAAAACAGCCTGTATACAGAACCTGAACCCTGTAGTCATTGTATAAATAAGCCCCCAATATGTTATTCAGTTATGTATCTCAGAGAGCAACAATAATTTTTTTTTTTTTTTTTTTTTAAAGTACTTACCAGTTAATCGATTGTTCATTAAATCTGTGTAAGTGCTAAATGCTTTTGTGTAAGCACCATACTGTGGAAAATAAAATGGAAAGAAGGGTTAAGTAAGGATACATGTAAAGTGTCTTCTCCCCACGAAAAACACAACACCACCACCAAAAAGGCACAGCTTCAGTGTTACCTTAACCATTCCTCTGATCAAAGCACAAAAGGACCGCTCGTTTCTTTCAGGCATAAGATTGAATATCCTTTCTGCATTGTTATCATCTCTAAAACAAACAGATCAGGAAATTTGTTGTGCTTACATGTAAAACTTAAATCTGTTAAACTGCAAAGATTTAGTATTCATATAAGTTACCGTATTTTGCCCTCCATATAACAAGTTTAAAACTTCATGAAACACACACACACTCAAAATACAGGGTGAGGAAAAAAGATGGATTATAGTTTTAATCTTCAGTAATGTTAAGAGAGAAAGTTCTGAAATCATATTTAAAATGTAAGATTTTTCTTTGTTACTGTATGACATTTCTTCTAACAAATTGTACGACAAAATAACATTGTGTTTATTACAACAAATTTCAAAAAATGATAGTGGGACAAAATGTTCCTATTCTATCCATATCATTAACCATGAATGCAACTATCACATTATCATCTTCATGAAACAAGCAGAACTCAATTAACACATGCCAAACAAACAGCAAATGCATTTGTGGGTAAATGTGCCTGGTTTAAAAAACACTGTTCTAAGTTGTACAATGCTGGCCCATCAGACCCCAGAATTTACTAGAACTTGATAAACCATGCAATCCTCACCTCCAGGTGAAACCCAACAACTCTGAACCCCTACGTGTCCATGGTTTTCTTTTCTTCTGATGTTCTTGAGGGTCTTCTTCCTCAAGAAGTAAAAATCAAAAGTAACTTAGAAATTGACAAAGATAAGTGCATGTCTTGGCTAGTTCCATTAATGTCTGGCTCAGATCATTGCAATTATATGCAAATACTTTCTCAGTTAGCCCGCCACATGCTTGGCTAAACCAAGATAAAGCATTTACACTCAGCCCTCATATACAGCTGGGTCTCATACCCCTGTGCAAATCATCATAGCCATTACCAAACACATGCGATATTATAACATTCTCAGATGCATTAGGGTCACAGGGAGTCAAAGCCTAAACCAGAATCACTGGGTACAAGACAGAAACCAGATCTCGACAGTGTTCCTATGGATCACGGCGAGCATAAACAAAACCACCAATTCCAGTTTATTGCAGCAATATGGGACAAAACCTGGTGGTAACAAGTATTTGAATCATTATTTGAAATTCAAAACAAAGCAGCTTAGCACAGAATTTAGTTGTGATTCAGCTGGTCTTTTCTTGTAGTTAATTTGAAAAAATTAAAATCACATGACCAAACTAAAAAAATTCCATGCCCAAAAAAAAAAAAAAAAAAAAATACAGAAACATTAACTTGCAGACAGCTAGGCCACAGCATTGAAGTATAAAGTCTTTCAACCATACAAAAGCTTCCCTCACATTTTTATGCAATCTTTTTTGTTCAACCCACTGAATTAAAGCTGAAAGTCTGCACTTCAATTGCATCCGAGTTGTTTCATTTAATATTCATTATGGTAATGTACAGAACCAAAATTAGAAAAATGTCTCTGTCCAAATATTTATGGACCTAACTGTATATTTGACAAGGATTCAATTGGAGGCAATTGCATATTTGGACAACATTTTTACTCTGTGTACCAATGACACACATATGAAGTACACTGTATAAAGAGGGGTCTGTAAAGACAGTGAAGTCCTTACTTTCAGGTTTGATAATGTGCTTTGGACTGGCAAACAGTCAACAGTATTTAGGCACCCGATATCGTGCAGTATCTGTTACAATTACCATTTTTTCTTTAAAATACTAATAGTAAACTAACTGATATTTACTGTTAAATGTTAAAGAAACAACAAGTATTCTGTAAAAGGGTATCTTCTTTTGGTTTACAGAAAAGTCAAAATTTCCATTACCTAGGTTAACTTAACATACCACTTCAGAGTCTTTTTGAGCAGGTTCGTTTTCTTGAGCAGGCTGTCTGTCTCCATAGAAGCAGATTAAGTCTAGAAGGTTGTTAGTAGATTCGAGAGAGACTGGTTTACCTGAAGAACGCCACAATGGAACAGAAAATAAACCTAATCAATTTGTCTATGTACATACAATTTAGATGGAACATTCTAATATTTTCTGAAAAATTAAATTAGAGGATGTATAATCTTAAAGAAATATGGAACAGACTTTAAAAATGCAGTTTAAAAGCCAACCAACATGTACCGTTTTAAAATTAAAGACATTTTAATATCAGATTTTAAGTAAATGACAAAGAAATAAAAGCAATAATAAAAGAATAAAATGTTCTACCTAACCTATAAACATAGGGCATACATCACTTGGTGGAATGAGGACACACCGATTTAAAAATAAAAACACACCCTACACACACACACACACAAAATGATTACTTTGCCAATATCCATCCATCCTCCCTCTTCCGCTTATCCGAGGTCGGGTCGCAGAGGCAGCAGCTTGAGCAGAGATACCCAGACTTCCCTCTCCCCGGTCACTTCTTCTAGCTCTTCCAGGGAAATCCCGAGGCGTTCCCAGGCCAGCCGGGAGACACAGTCCCTCCAGCGTGTCCTGGGTCTTACCCGGGGCCTCCTCCCGGTTGGACGTACCCGGAACACCTCGCCAGGGAGGTGTCCTGATCAGATGCCCGAGCCACCTCATCTGACTCCTCTCGATGCGGAGGAGCAGCAGCTCTACTCTGAGCCCCTCCCAGATGACTGAGCTTCTCTTCTTATCTTTAAGGGAAAGCCCAGACACCCTGCGGAGGAAACTCATTTCAGCCGCTTGTATTTGCTGTACTCGTTCTTTCGGTCACTACCCATAGCTAATGACCATAGGTAAGGGTAGGAACGTAGATCGACTGGTAAATTGAGAGCTTTGGCTTATGGCTCAGTTCCTTTTTCACCACGACAGACCGATGCAGAGCCTGCATCACTGCGGACGGCACACCGATCCATCTGTTGATCCCACGCTCCATTCTTCCCTCACTCATGAACAAGACCCCGAGATACCTGAACTCCTCCACTTGGGGCAGGATCTTGCTCCCAACCCTGAAAGGGCACTCCACCTTTTTCTGGCCGAGGACCATGGTCTCGGATTTGGAGGTGCCGATTCCCATCCCAGCCGCTTCACACTCAGCTGCGAACCGCTTCAGAGAGAGCTGAAGATCACGGCCTGATGAAGCAAACAGGACAACACCTGCAAAAAGCAGTGACCCAATCCTGAGTCCACCAAACCAAGCCCCCTCAAAACCCTGGCTGTGCCTAGAAATTCTGTCCATAAAAGTTATGAACCGAATCGGTGACAAAGGGCAGCCTTGCTGGAGTCCAGCTCTCACTGGAAGCTTGCTCGACTTACTGCCGGCAGTGCAGACCAAGCTCTGACACTGGTTGTACAGGGACTGAACAGCCCTTATCAGGGGGTCCGGTACCCCATACTCCCGGAGCACCCCCCACAGGATTCCCCGAGGGACACAAACGCACGCCTTTTCCAAGTCCACAAAACACATGTAGACTGGTTGGGCAAATTCCCATGCACCCTCCAGGACTCTGCTAAGGGTGTAGAGCTGGTCCACTGTTCCGCGACCAGGATGAAAACCACACTGTTCCTCCTGAACCCAAGGTTCGACTATCCGACGGACCCTCCTCTCCAGAACCCCCGAATAGACTTTTCCAGGGAGGCTGAAAAGTGTGATCCCTCTGTAGTTGGAAGACACCCTCCGGTCCCCCTTCTTAAAGAACTCCTCGAAGAGGGGTTTGCGTGTCCCAATGATCTTAAGAGCTCTGTTCTCTGGGGCTTTATGCCCCTGGTAGGGTTACCCAAGGCAAACTGGTCCTAGGTGAGGGATGAGACAGAGCGGTTCAACCAAACCTCCTATGAAGAACAAAAACAACGTTTTCCCTCGCCCAGACGCGGGTCACCGGGGCCCCCTTCTAGAGCCAGGCCTGGAATTGGTGCTCGATGGCGAGCGCCTGCACCCATGGGGCTCGGCCAGGCACAGCCTAAAGAGTCAACATGGGTCCCCCCCTTCCCACGGGCTCAGCACCTGTAGGAGGGCCCAATTCAGGTCGGGTGCATTTTGAGTTGGGTGGGGGCCAAAGGCAGGGACCTTGGCGGTCCAATCCTCGGCTACAGAAGCTGGATCTTGGGATGTGGAATGTCACCTCTCTGAAGGGGAAGGAGTCTGAGCTAGTGCTCGAGGTAGGGAGGTTCCGGCTAGATATAGTTGGGCTCACCTCGACGCACAGCTTGGACTCTGGAACCAATCTCCTTGAGAGGGGCTGGACTCTCTACCACTCTGGAGTTGCCCCCGGTGAGAGGCGCCGAGCGGGTGTGGGCATACTTATTGCCCCCTGACTTGGACCTTGTTCATTAGGGTTTACCCTGGTGGACGAGAGGGTAGGCTCCCTCCGTCTTCGGGTGGGGGTGGGGGTTTGGTTTTTCCTAACTGTTTGTGCGTATGCACCAAACAGCAGTTTGGAGTACCCACCCTTTTTGGAGTCCCTGGAGGGGGTGCTAGAGGGCATACCTTCTGGGGACTCCCTCGTACTGCTGGGAGACTTCAATGCTCACGTAGGAAATGACAGTGAGACCTGGAAGGGCGTGATTGGGAGAAATGCCCCCCGATCTGAACCCAAGCGGTGTTTTGTTATTGTTATTTTGCCAATATCACTAGCTCTATATACTTTGGATTACAGTCAACTACTTTTAATCATGGTCTTTATTAAATCAAAACTCGAGACAAGGTGGCAGCATATGCAAATGACAAATCAAAAAACTTACCCGCTTGCAATAACTGATCAAAAATATCCACAGCATCTTTCACCTTACGTAATTGAATTCTCTCTGCCAATGCAGCCTCACTGATATCATTAATCTGAGGTTCGGATGTTACTGGCATCAAACACTGTGGGTGGGGAGATAGAGAGGGAAAGAGTTTTAAGATGAACATTTACACACACACAAAAAAAGTTGGCAATACACATTTTTGGAAAAGTTGCTATTTGTGAAGAAACAAAGGATTTATTGTTTGGTACAATTATTCAACTAGAAAACAGGGAAAAATGAGAAGCAGAGGTATTATGATAATGCACACATTTCACAACAAGAATCTCAATTTTGGGCGTATGAAATGATGCATTTAGTTTTCTCATTATTGATGTGACAAATAATGTAATCATAAGGTTTTTAAAACAATATCACCTTGAATTTTACATACCATCACACACAAAAAAAAAAAAAAAAAAAAAAAAAAAAAAAAAAAAATAAA
>JANRMT010062807.1:68088253-68140274 GCA_026402145.1 Polypterus bichir lapradei
CTTTAATTTTAAAACCAACAAAAAAAAAAAAAAAAAAAAAAAAAAAAAAGCACGACAGTAAAATTTGGTTAGTGCCGAGAAGGTTGCTCTTGTAATTAATCGTTTCAAAAGTTAGAATTCCTTGTAAATTGTGTCCATATAAACCAGTACAACTTCTGGCACACTGCGATCATGTACACCAATTAAAGTACAACACTGAACTATCAATACAAGAGCATGTTTTCATTCATCTGTGTTCTTAGGGTGGGTAGAGCAAGGCAGAAATCAATGTCAGGAAGAGGTATCTTGTTGTGTTTAATCAATGCAAGGGAATATTGTTATTCTTTTTATTGTATGTTTAAAATAAAAACCACAGCAAGTTTCAGTTTAATGTTTGCACTAAACTAATAGGAAAATAACAAAAAAAAACAAAAAAACAACGTATCAGAGGAGTAAGATCTGCAATCTGCACTTTGTGATTAAAATTTCTTAATGTAACATTCACTGATAGACATCAGATTTTTGCACACCAATAAAACCAGCTGCATATTTATGTTTGTAAAGTATTAAAAAACACACAACTACATATTTAAATGCACTTTTGTAAGACTGAACAGTTTCATTCTAAAACTGTATTTTAAGCTCAAATTGTTAGATGATCAACAATGGCAACAAGACTAGGGCATGAAGCATCTGGATGGGACGCAAGTCTACTGTAGGGTATAAGCACTAACAGATTAACGAGAGTCTGTAAAATAAACATTTTGGGCACTTGAAAGAAACCAAAAGCACCTAGGTAAAATCCATGCATTCCATATAATGTGACTAAACAGGACAGTTCACCAAAAATCACCAAATTTCAGAAAACATTCTGAAGTTATACTTACTGGAATGTGGGGTTCAGCATAATCTCTCTGGAAAAACTTGGGATAAGTATTAATAATGTATTTGGCTGCATTTCTACCAGATTCTTGAGATAGTGAAAATAATTTCTAGATAGGAAAATGGACACAAAAAAATAGTTTGAGTTAACATTTTTTCCCCCTTCATATTTCATAATGATGCAATATCATCAAGAGAAAACCAAGACCCAAAATGTATTAAGCAATTAAAACTTACAAATTCTAAAGATGTTTTTGGAGTAAGATAAGGGTCATCTTGGAACATATAGTGAGCAGATGTTGGATCCTATAAAGTCGAAGGGGGGTGGGGTGGGAGAAGAGAGAGATGAGAAATGAACAAATGAAGATCAAATTGCATGCTTTCACTAAAAAGAATGGAAATTTTATCAGTAATATGTGAGGATTCTGCACCTAGGGCTAGGCTCCAGCAACAATATATTAAGAATATGTTACTTTAGGCTCATATTTCTTAATGAGAACTTCAATTTAACCAAATGGTCCCTACAGATGAAACTGCCAGCAGACAATGTCTGCATAAGAGACAAGAGAGGTAATGACAGGCAGCATGCTGTTGGCCTTACAAAAAGATGTACCAGACACCTCCTAGATGCAGGACAGTGCAGCTGCTGTGACCAAAACTATTCTGTTGAAAGTGAATATGTAGTGCTGCCTTGCCCTACTTCTCACCTGACCTTAACCCTACAGGGATCTTTAGGTTGCCCTGGATCACAACTGCTGCCTTCATGGTCAGGAACATTGTCTTGAATAGGACAATACAGCACAGTTAGAGATAGTCTCACTGGCTTTGTGCGTCAGGCCAGGGCAGATTGTCAAACAGTGGTTGGTGCAACAGGTTGTCATTTGAGAAAGAAAAAGCCACTGTAAGAGAACAATTAAAATTCATTGATAATTCAATCTTCCTGCTTGTTTTTCTTTTTTTTTTATGTTCATCCATTTTCATGTTTGTTATTTTAGTAGTAAAGGTTGCAATTTCAGTCCATTTTCTAATTCTCTTCCTATCAGTGTATGTAAAGCCACATTCACATAGCACTAGCATATTATGGGAGAAGGATATTAATAAAATGACAAGAGCATTTAGCTTTCTAGGTAGTCCGATTCCAAATATTCTGCTTTTGTAAATTAGATATCCTGCTTTTGAGACATTAA
The DNA here is from genome assembly GCA_026402145.1 of Polypterus bichir lapradei. Taxonomy (NCBI): domain Eukaryota; kingdom Metazoa; phylum Chordata; class Cladistia; order Polypteriformes; family Polypteridae; genus Polypterus; species Polypterus bichir. The sequence goes on from JANRMT010062807.1 coordinate 68,090,302, forward strand.
TGCATTTCAAATCGACATTTGACTATAATCACTGCTGCCCCAATTGATCTAAAATATTCAGAAAATAAAGAAAGCAGTTTCTGCAGATGCAAAAGACACATCTTTAGGTGCAGGGAACAATGGCAAGAGGTTAATGCTTAGAGCAAACACATTAACCAACATCACTTAAAAACTTACTCTGCACTTAGTCTATTTTTACAGTAAACATGTAAGGAATTATTCTCTTAATCCTAAAGGTAACCATAAGTCGAGATAATGGGCAAATGCAAAATATATTCAAGACAAGAGACCGAGAAAGAATTCTTACCCTATTACATGTACCAGCAAGAGCTTGCAAAACAGCCAATTTGTCCCTAGGAAAGAAAGTTTAATTTATAACACCAATTAATAAACAGTTTAGAAATACATCAGCTACATCAATGTCAAACTTACCAGCTTTTCTTTTTTGGCACAATGATTTCTTCCAAATCTACAAAAGAGAACATCACACACACAGGTTACTAAAATGTAACATTTTAATTAGAAATCAAAACAATGAACTGATGTAATACATTTTAAAAAACCTTGGAGGTATATACACCACCAAATCTCAGAATATTTTAAATAGAAATAAAATATACTTCTCTGCCACTTTTACAATTCATGCTGCTTGTAATTAGTTGTATAAAGCTGTAATTGTCTTGATAATTTTGTATTGATACATATACTGACTTATCCAATATTCATTGTCAAAACCTTTTTGCCCATTAACTGAAGTTGAGCAGGAATAAGATGGAGAAAACACTGTATGTAGTGAGAAGTAATCAGAAACCGATGTAAATGGATGGCTAGATAAAGTTTAAAGTTGAAATTCTCTCTCTTGCTTTGAATGTGACAAATAGCATTAACTATGACATTTAAACAGTATTGGGAAAATTTTGGTGGGTACCCATGAACTGTCATTTTTGACACCTTTTTGAAAAGCACAGTGTTACAATTCCTGCATCATCATTTTGTGACACTTTTTCTAAGTTCTTTTAAAATAAATATGCACTCTGAAAATAGGCAGCAAGAAAATATTTAGTTGTTATGGTGATGAAAAGAGAAAAAAAATTCACATACCTCTGTTTGTAGACTCTGGTATTGGGCAGTGACATAATGAGGCACTACGGGAATAGTTCCTGGGAAAAAATAAAATAAATTGTTGGACATTTTCATAACAGACTAACATATATTTAGAAACAAAAACATGGGAGGATGGGAGTATCTTAACTGTAAAAACTTGTTCCCCCTCACAAATAGTGTGGTCCAGGTTTGAAAGGGGTTGGCGGGCAACATTTTAAACAGTATATGGAATTTATACTTGCCTTCATGCAAAAGTACCAGATATTTAAAGGGAAAAAAATGACATCCCATCAACACATTAGGCATGTCCCTTTAATTCCACAGCTGACAAACAAGTAGAAAAGCAGAGGACTTGAATGGTACAAACCCCTACAACACCCCTAACATTTCAAATAATTTCTAATGTCCTCCTAACTAGAGATAATCTGATTCTGTAAGTGGATTCTACTAAAATATCTAATTCTTTTCTTCCAGCTCTAACTGTTTAGAGTCTCAATTTCAGGTTAGGCCTTGCATTGATTATATTTCTTATCAACCTGCTTGAAAGATTTGAGTTTCCAGCTGTAAACCATACAATCAAATGTATTAACTTATTATGCCATTTAAACAATGTTCATTTATGGTGCTGGCAGAAAATTGATAAGTCGCATTTTTTTGATTATGGAAATGGAGCCACCAGCTTAGCCTTGAATGTTTTATAAGGGAAACAAATTATCCTTCATTCATTCTTTGTGTGCAACATTCACCCTGTTAAAATGATGCACCAGGATATCACCACAAAATCAGCTGCAGTCCTAAATGAACACTAGCCTGAAAGGGAAGGAAAAAAAGACCACAAACAACTTGGAAGTACAGTGATCCCTCGCCATATCGCGCTTCGACTTTAATGGCTTCACTCCATCGCGAATTTTAAATGTAAGCATATCTAAATATATATCATAGATTTTTCACTGGTTCACGGATTTCTGACGACAATGGGTCTTTTAAATTTATGGTACATGATATGGACACTTTTTAAAAAAAAAAAAAAAAAAAAAAAAAAAAAATATGCTGAAAGACTACCTTTCACATTGCTCCCTTCCTTGCAGCTGCTTTCTCTGGCGGTGCTTCGCATACTTAAAAGCCCAACAACTCGTATTGATTTTTGATTGTTTGCTTTTCTCTCTCTCTGACATTCTCTGCTCCTGACGCACACTCCTTTGAAGAGGAAATTTGTTTGCAATCTTTTAATTGTGAGACGGAACTGTCATCTCTGTCTTGTCATGGAGCACAGTTTAAACTTTTGACTAAAGGGTGTTATTTCATGTCTAGAGGGCTCTAATAATGTTTAAAAATGTATTGAGAAGGTCGTAAACAGGTTTTCTATGCTCTAACTGCGAAAATATTCGATTTATAAATAAAGAATCCTACTTCACAGAAATTAATTTATTGTGGTAGAGTCTGGAATGGATTAACTGCAATAAAAGAAGGTTTAGTGTATTCAGAAAATGCTCCAAACATGGATCTTTAAAGTCAGTGAACATTACTTTATAAAATTAGGGCATTCAAGAAATGCAAGAATGTGATCAGTAGTATTAACAAAATGTCTGTCAAGTGATGGACACAACCTTCAATCAGCTCTGCTGCGCAGCATATAGCTAAGAATGAAGAAACCCAATCAATTCATCAACCCTGGGGGGTGGGGGTGTTGGGTATATAATGCATCTATACCCAAAATACAGTATATGGTGCTAATGATCCTCTATAATTTGGAAGAAAGTAGGATGAGAAATAAAGGGTGTGCGCAGGATGGCTGAAGAGTTTGATTATACTTCTATAAAAACTCTGAGCTGCGTTGAACATAACTCTGTCACAGTTTAGCAAGAGAATATGCTGTTCAAACAGAAACATTTAACCTGTTTGATGCTAGGTATACAGTATATCAGGTTCAGCCAGATACATTAAGCCAGACTGTTGTGGGGGTCCCAGACAGGGTAACCAGATGCTACAGTAAAAACCCCTTTATATAGCAAGCAACCATGGTCCTACTGTAAAGAACATTTTAGTCACTTGTACAACTATACAGCTAAAGCTAGTTAGTGACTTAGCTCAGGCTAAAGTGGGACTAAAATATTTTTAATTATTCTGATGAAAAATCCCTTCTGATTTAATGTGAATTCTTGAATACCATCCAAACAACACATTTATACACAACATGGAGGATATTAGGAATGATGGAAATCTTTTAACCCGTTTTTGATCAAATATTTGACTTAAACAGTTATGCTAATAAAGTTTCATTAAAGTACTCTTGGACTTCTTTATTCTAATATTACAAGTTTAATGGACTTTTTGCATATAAATCAATCGCTCATATGAAGAAACTCTCCAAACACATAGGAGCAGTGTTCTGTGCTCTGATATGAATAGTACAATTTTAAAATGAAACCATAGTCATTATCCCCAAATATGTAATCACAGTATCACTTACAAGCCAAAAATTTTTGAAATAGGTAATAGCTTAACAATTACACTACATATAAGCTTTAGTTCTGTACATCATTTACTGCTAAATCTGTCTGTAGCTTAATGCTTTGAGAGTTGTCCTTGCCAATGGTAATGATACAATATACTTAAAATATTCGATTGTAAAACTTGCAAAGCTAAGCCGACAACAAAACTAAATGTAACTCAGACTCTTCTTAATAAACTGAAAAAAAAATCATCAAGAGGACTACAGACCACTCTGACCCATACCCAGTTATACATGAGCTTAGAGATGAGTGGATGGAGCAGTAACAAATGGCTTTTCAGTATGATGATTACTGCTGGATAAGGATTCTTTTTTTTTGTTCTTTATTTCTTGTATTAGGAATTTGTTAGTTTTCACATACCCCTAGGGGTCAGAGCGCAGGGTCAGCCATTGTAAAGTGCCCCTGGAGCAATTGAAGGTTAAGGGCCTTGCTCAAAGGCCCAGTGGAGTTTTGGCAGTGATGGGGATTCGAACTGGCAACCTTCGGGATACCAGCACAGATCCTTAGCCTCAGAGCCACCACTCCAAGCATTTGCGAGTGGGGAAAGTGTGGAAGTTGATTTTCTAAGCAAGATAATTCAAATGGGATTTGGGGGGGGGAAAGAGAGGGGGAAAAAAAAAAAAAAAAAAAAAAAAACCACACACACACACACACACACACACACTTGTGATCCTCACCTGAAACCTTAAATTTTTCTATTTTTACTATAGCTTTAAAATGATTAACTCTGTTTCATACTTTTGGTAGAATCTTTCCCTTTTTCCTTGACGTTTGCTCCCTTCATTGTATCCTAATGATGTTAATAAAAAACAAATCAAGGAACACACCTGGGGAAAAAACACTGAATGATGAAAGGTTACAACTACTTCAGTGTCAGACCCAATACATAGTAAATAACGTTAAACACGACCTGGAAAAGCAGAATGGAAAAATCAGCAACCACCTAATTACGATGGGAAATCAAGAAGTAAAGTTAATTTGAAAATTGTGCAGTAACCTCAATGGATATAAGCTGCAGTACATGATGTTTGTGATAGCTTATGGATAGTGTGAACATTCGCAGCACAGAGCTGCCATTAGTCTCATTGAAGCAAAGGTCAAATACACAAAGGATACTCTGCTGTGGGACTACACCATTTTTTGGGCGCAGAAAATGAACCCTGTTGAAATTCACCAGAGGATGTTGGCTTAGTACAGAAGTGAAAACAATGTTGCTAAAAGAAAAAACTTTATTAATGGGTAGAGAGGTTTACAGCAGGAAGCAGTGTAACTTGTAACTGCTGAAGCTCCATGTGGTTGGCCATCAATACTGCACACACACAAGTTCACATGGACACAGCGAATGTCTTCATCACAGATGTCCGCTGTTGCTGTACATTTGGATCTCTGATATGGTCTGCACATGAAGACTTGGGATACAGTAAATTTTGCACAAGGTGGGTACCCAAACAGCTTACTGATTTGCACAAGTAACAATATAGAGGCTGCAACCAGATTTCTGAAACATTATAAAAAATGTTCACGTGTGTTGGAGGGGACTGTAATCAGAAATCAGACACGGGTCAATCACTTTGAACCAATAGGAAAGAGACAAAACATGCAGTAGAAACATCTTTTGAGCCATTAAGTGTCCTATTCTGGTGCATTTTCAGGAACGTGTAAAATCAGTGGCCAGTGTAACGTACTGTGCTAGGCATAGAAAGAGAAACTTCCAATTTGCAGGAAAATAGGAAGATGAAATTATGGAAGAGGTGCACACCTGGATTTCAGAACAGCCGAAAAGCTGTCAAACGATACAGTTACCGATATTAAAGGCTAAGTTGCCTTTACTTTTTGCTTCCAATCAAAACTTTTTTAAAAAACTGTTTTCCTACCTGTGGTTGCTCTCTGCGAAAGAGGAAGTCTGTTTAAAAACACGCCACTCTTAAGCCAGCGGATGCTCCGGCTACGCAAGCGTTTTACCGTTTATACTTTACGTAAATCTGAAGGAATCCACCAGGTGGAAGTGCGAGATATTATCACAGTGAGAACAGGTTCGGCCTTGCGGTGTTGTGAATTGCCTGGGACACCCATTAAATTCCGATGACACCTTACCGCAATATCTCTGAAAAGGAGGTTTAAGGATTAATTCCATCAATCCAGGGATGTGTCCATTCCAGCTAGCATTGGGACATGTTTTCCTGCTGGGTTTCCACAGAGTGCTCAGATACGGAGATCCGGTGACACTAAAATGACGCAAGTTTATGCGAGTGCTTGTATTTACCTTGAAGCGAACTGATGCCCCATCTAGAGATTGTTTCTGTTCCCGCGCCCAATGCTTGCTGGAATGGACACATCCATGGATTTAATCATTAAACATCCTTTTTAGAGCTATTGCGGTAAACTATCATCGGAATTTAACCTGTTCTCACTGTGCTAATATCTCGCACTGCAACCTGGTGGATTCTTCCAGATTTACGTAAAGTACGCGCGCAAGTATAAACAGTTCAACGCTAGAGTAGCAGAAGCGTCCGCTGGAGCATGCGTCGCGTGAAGTATAAACACGGCCTTACACACACACACAAGCCCATCTTTAATCGTTTAAACTCATCTCTTGACAGACTTGTATGTGCGATCACATTCGTATATACGAGGTGTGTTCTATTTCGCAAAGTTACGGATCACGTTGTTACATTCTTTCGGTATTTCGACTTTTATCACACAATCGACTTTTTCCTTCACCCTGTCACGAATACGTTTCCTGATATCTCCATGGCGCTATGAATAGAACTTATATTTCAGCCCAGGATACGGAAGCATACGTACCCAACCACTATGTGCAGCACATATGCGCACAAGACAAAAAATTCCATACGTTTTGTCTCTACGAGTTATTATTGGAAAAACACCCTCATAGTTAAAAGATAAAACGAGTTTTCTACTATGAGCTCCTAAAACCTATATATATATATATATATAAAATCCTATTTGCAATGTGACCATTCCATTTTTAAGGCTAGACTGGTAACAAAAGATTAAACTTAACCCAATTTCCGAAATCCAAAACTCGAAGAACACCGAGCTGCTGAACGGTACGAGTCGTTAACAAAATCCTTCCCTTAGAACTGGTCTTACTTTATTTTTTATTAAATAAACGCGGTTCTCCGCACTATTTAACGACATTTTTTAAAGGCTGAGATTATCTAGCAAATCACCTTGAACTATTCGAGCAAGTATGCGGTATTGTATGATATAACTACAAAAAAATAATTTCATACTTACAGTTTACTTTAAAAATTTCATCAGAAATAACGTTACCTTAGTAATTGTTGTTTCTGAATACTACACAACAAAAACCTCTTCGCCAAAACATTCATTTGAAATCTCATGCTACCTGTGCAGGCCGCCATGATTTCATAGGCCCGCATGGACTGCTGGGTAGGTACATACCATTTATTCGATGGGGGTAGTGCAGTTGTTTGTTTTACTTAAAGTCTTCTCAGCTTAACCTTTAGTTAAATGATTAGTTAAAACTAGAAAAAAGTTAACTGAACAAAAAGTATACCGTAAAGTTCGTTTCAATAAATAATGATCTTCCACCATCAGTAGTACTAATGGTTAGTGAAAATAATCGAATGGTTTCTTCCTTTAAATGAGGTAAGACGCCACCTCTGTCGGTTATTTTATATAGTATTTTGAAATAAATAAATTGTAGTTTTCTTTTATGTGTTTAAGGCATAAGAACCACCCTTTTTTTAAAAAAAGTATAAGCTTTTGTAAATTTGGCAATTTAGTACTTTTGGAAAAATATGATTGCTCTTTGACATATTACGTAGGTTGGCTTATACTATAATCTCAATGGCTACAGTTTCAAATTATTAGTTTGTTTAAAAATCAGTTTTTTAATATTAAACATTTGCCATAAGTTTCAACAATCGAACTGAGGCAATAAATTCGTGTAACTAAAATTAGCTAAATATTTTGCTGCTTTCATACAGGATGTACCCTCCCCCTTGAAGAAAGTGGACTGTCCTCAATTTTATGCACATGCGCAGATTTTCTTGCTGCGCACCACGTGGGTGAATTAAACGTGTTGATTCTGTTTATAGTTTTGAACAGTTTAGGAGAACCTTGAAACTGAACCTGTCTGTGCAATATGTTGTTTAACAAAGATAACCCGTGGAGACGGCTCGAAGGAGTATCATTTGGTATATATTCGGCTAATGAGATAAGGTAAGCTGTATGCATATACTGATGGAAACTACTTGTTTTTTATGGTCAGAAGAGTTTTGGGAACCTTCTCGGTATGAATGCGCGAATGGCATATTACAGTATCGAGTGTATATACTATCTTAGCTGCCACATTTTGTGAATAAAACAAATCATACACAACAACATGTTGGCAAGTATTGTTTACTGAAACGTCCGACATCTTTGTGCTTTAGTTGAGATTGAAAGTCAATCTCTGTGTTATAACCTGGCCATTTTTTTAAAACAACAAATGTTCATTTATTTGAAACATACAATACAAGAAGATTAAGATTTATAAAAGCAAGGTGTTACACAGCTGGAGGGAGAATGGTCTGCTATTTTGGAAATTATAGCCTGCCTTTTGGTTGTTCACGTTATAAATAGATTATAAAAATGGAATTTTAGCTTTACAACATTAATATCGGGGATAACACTAGACCATTTGCACATTGGAATACGATATTTGGCCAAAATAAACTAAAAACTAACATTCATTATCAAATCAAATAAAATTGTATTTCTCAAGTGCAGTTATATAGTGTACCTTATAATATGTAGTGAAATGCTTAGCAGCTGAACTCCAACTCTGTGCATTAGAAGAATATAAAAAGATATCCATCTACGTATTCATCCACTTTCTGCAGCTTACCTGGATCCAGGTTAAGGGAGCAGCAGTCTAAGCAATTATGCCCATACATCTTCATGATGACTGACAGGTTTAACATGCACATCACTGCTGACATTACCCTGACTTGCTTGTGAACAAGGTCTTGAGATTCTTGAGCTCCTCAGCTTGAGGCATCATCTCGTGCACAACCCAGAGAGGGCACTCCACCCTTTTCTGGCTGAGAACTATGACCTCTAACTTGTAGGTGCTGATCCCCATCCTGGCCATTTCACACTTGGCTGCAAACGGCTCCAGTGTGCATCTATGGGCACATCCAGATGAAGCCAGCAGGACTACATCTTCAGCTGAGGTGCGTTCCTGAGGCCTCAACACTGGACACCCTCCTCTGCTTTACCTAGAAAACAATTATGAACAGAATCGGAGACAAATACCCACAGCCACTGGAAACAAGTCTGACTTACTGTCAGCAATGGAAACCAAGCTTTTACCCCAGTTGTAAGGGACCAAATAGCCTTCAGCAGCTAGCCTGGTATCCCATACTCCTATACCACCACCCAAAGGACGCCCTGAAGTATGCATTTTTATGCCTTTTCCAAATCCACAAAACACATGTGGACTGGTTGGACATGTCCTCTGCCTACCTTGGAAAAATGAGTTGAACTAAGTTAGTGAAGGTCATAGATCTGATGACAATATTGGAAAATTGATCATTGACCTAGGGCGCTTTGGTGCCAAGTGCACTTGTATACACCCTTATACTCAACCATGGTATTCTTTATGGATAAACTGAGTAGCTTCCAAAGTCCAATAACAAAGCACCACTTTGGTTCGGAAGAATGTTAAGAGTCCCCACACGGAACACTTTCCAGCACTCCATTCAAGAAGGCTGAATACTCTGACTCAATAGGCTATATGAATAATAATAATATAAAAAAATTGTATATAGCATCTTTCCCATGCTCAAGGTGCTTCAGAGTCTCCTAAAGAAACAGCAGGTATATGTAACATTGAAAACAGATGTTTCCTAAATAGAACATCCATCCATCCATTATCCAACCCGCTGAATCCGAACAGGGTCACAGGGGTCTGCTGGAGCCAATCCAGGGCACAAGGCAGGAACCAATCCTGGGCAGGGTGCCAACCCACCGCAGGACACACACAAACACACCGACACACACAAACACACACTACGGCCAATTTAGAATCGCCAAACCACCTAACCTGCATGTCTTTGGACTGTGGGAGGAAACCGGAGTGCCCGGAGGAAACCCACGCAGACACGGGGAGAACATGCAAACTCCACGCAGGGAGGACCCGGGAAGCGAACCCAGGTCTCCTAACTGCGAGGCAGCAGCGCTACCACTGCGCCACCGTGCCGCCTAAATAGAACATTAAAAAAAAACATATAAATGTACAAAAGGATTCAAGAGAATAGAAGACAATAAATCAGAGTAAAATACTGCATTCAGTACTAAAAGAAAGCCTAGCAAATAACAATTTTTAATATAACACAAAAAAATTATCCTGAGCATCTGGACAGAGAGAAAGACTGAAATAGACAGAATGTCAGATTTAGTTAAAAGCCTTTCTGGACAGATGAGTTTTCAATTGTTTTTTAAAAGAATGAATGGAGTCAGCTGATCTAATTCATTTTGGGAGATCACCCCAAAGTCTGGGTGTTATACAGCTGAAGGCCCCATCACCCACAGAGTGCAGGATAGTGTGGGGTACAATAGGATTGCCAGAATTGGAGGACCTTTGTGGTCGAACAGGAGCATAGTGATGGAGAAGGTCAATGATGTAGTCTGGTGTGAGGCCATTTAAAGACCTATAAATACCTGGGAGTGCAGCTGGATGATAAATTGGACTGGACTGCCAATACTGATGCGCTGTGTAAGAAAGGTCAGAGCCGACTATACTTCTTTAGAAGGTTGGCGTCCTTCAACATCTGCAATAAGATGCTGCAGATGTTCTACTAGACGGTTGTGGCGAGTGCCCTCTTCTATGCGGTGGTGTGCTGGGAAGGCAGCATAAAGAAGAAGGACGCCTCACATCTAGACAAACTGGTGAGGAAGGCAGGCTCTATTGTAGACATGGAGCTGGACAGTTTAACATATGTGGCAGAGCAATGGGCGCTGAGCAGGCTCTTGTCAATCATGGAGAATCCACTGCATCCACTGAACAGGATCATCTCCAGGCAGAGGAGCAGCATTAGCGACAGACTTTTGTCACTGTCCTGCTCCACTGACAGACTGAGGAGATCGTTTCTCCCCCACACTATGCGACTCTTCAATTCCACCCGGGTAAACGCTAACATTATTCAAAGTTATTGTTTGTTTTTACCTGCATTTTTATTACTCTTTAATATTGTTTTTTGTATCAGTATGCTGCTGCTGGATTATGTGAATTTCCCCTTGGGATTAATAAAGTATCTATCTATCTAAAGCTTTATAGGTTAATGATAGAATTTTATATTCAATTCTGTAAGACACAGGGAACCTGTGGAGGTATAGCAGGATGGGCGTTATGTGCTCGCTGTTGTTTGTTCATGTTAGGACTCTAGCAGCAGAGTTTTGAATCAGCTGGAGCTGTGGTATAAAATTAGAAGATGCCAATAGAAAGTACAATAATCGATGCAGGATGTGAGAAAAGCATGGACAAGTTTCTCAGCATTAGAAAAGGAGAGGAATGAGCAAACATGGGATATGTTACAGAGGTGAAAGTAGGAAAGTTTCTTAATGTGGTTTTATGTGGGTGGAATAAGAAAGGGAGGAATCAAAAATGACACCAAGATTCCTTGCATTAAAAGGTTTGATGAGATCTCCATCAAGAGTGACTGAGAAGGAGCTCATTTTCTTAAGTTGCGCTTCAGTGCCAATTTGCAGGAGTTCAGTTTTGTTTCTATTTAATTTTAAAATGTTCTGCTCCATCAAGATTTTAATTTCACTGAGGCAAGTTGTGAGCTGAGAAAGGCCTTGATGAAGTTTTACTTTTAAAATTGAAATAGAGTTAAGTATCATCTGCATAAAAATAACCCAGTCCAAAGATACAAGTGATATGGCCAAGGAGAAGCAGATAGCTGCAGAAGACCGAGGACAGAGCCCTGAGGAATCCCTTGTGTGACTGGCGCCCAGCTGGACCTGCTGTTGCAAAGATTAACAAACTCTTGCCTGTCAGTCAGATAGGATTTTAACCACTGGAGGGCAGTGCCAGCGGTACTCGGCATGTTCTCCATGTCTTGCTTGACATCCTCTCAAAGTGTTAGCACTCAAGGTGTTGGCTAGCTGCTTTCATAGACCGTAACTCTAAATTGTACCATGGAGCTGAGCGCTAAAGCACAACCTACTTATGGTTTAAAGGTGCTTTTTTATCTAGTGCTGAAAGAAGGGCTGTGTTATAGTGATCAACAAGACTATCTAGTGTTTCTGGAATAGGTAAAGACAGAAAAAGATCAGAAATGGCATCAGCAAGGATAGAAGGACAGATATTTTTTTTTAAGGTTTCTGAAAGCAATTTGACGTTTACAGGTAAGAGGAGGGAGAGGTAATGAGACAGTGAAAAGTACTGCTTCATGATCAGAGAGTCCCACATCACTGCCATAAGTGTTGCCAACAGACAAGCCAGACGTGCAGATCAAGTCCACTATATGACCACCAGAGTGAGTAGGAAAATCAACATGTTGCACCAAGTCAAAACAGTACAGAAAGGATAGGAATTAATTTCTCAGCTTACATGTAGCAATGTCAATATGGATGTTGAAATTGCCAAGAAGAATGATTCTCTGCGAAAGGGAATTTAAGTGGGTTAATAATTCAGTCTAATTAGATAAAAATGATGCATTGTATTTTGGGGGATGATAGAGAACAATGAGAAAGACAGGGCCTGATTTCGTTATTAGTTTAAGAGCCAGACATCCATCCATCCATCCATTATCCAACCCACTGAATCTGAACACAGGGTCACGGGGGTCTGCTGGAGCCAATCCCAGCCAACACAGGGCACAAGGCAGGAACCAATCCCAGGCAGGGTGCCAACCCACCGCAGTAAGAGCCAGACATTCACAAGACAATGGGAAGTCAATTGGGATTCTTTTGATACTTAATGTAGTTCTAACAATTACTGCGACTCCTCCTCCTTGTCTTGAGCTGCGAGGCTCTGCAAAATAAATGTATCTAGATGGTGTCATCTCTGTGAGAGACGTAAAATCGTTGGTTTTTGTCAGGTTTCTATTAAAGCAAAGCATGTCGAGTTTGGAGTCTGTAGTGAATTCTGATAGCTCCAGCATTTTGCCATTAAGATAACTTGAGTTAAATAATGCAATATTAGCTAATGAGGGTTTACTGTGGAAAGATCCATGATCAGAATTTATTTTAACAAATTGCAGATTTTGTACACTGACATTCCTATTCCCTAAGCCATGAAAAGGATGACGTGTTCCTGAATTAATGCTGCCATTGAACTTTTCATTTATAGCCCAGTGGTGGCGGTGACCTGACCCATGATGTAAATATGTCTTTTAGGACATTCCAGTATGACCATTTGCTCTGGACAAATTGTTTAATATGGAGTTTGTCACAAGAGTATTTTAGCATATTACAAAGCGATACTTATCTGATAGTAGCAGAGAAGCAGCACAGCATAGTGGAGAAGGTGAGATGGGTGGGGTGGCGCAGGTGAGTGGCAATAGCAAACAAAAGAAGAAGTGTAGTAGGAGAGATCCCTAACCTGACCTAATATAAATACATATATGTCCCATTCAAGTTCATGTTGAAAAGCTTCTGCGGCTATAAACTTGATAGTGGACAGAACCTTCAAAGGAGTAGGCAGAGCACAATTGCTCATAGGCTGCCTTTTTAAAGCCGGTGCCAGTTCAGCACACGGCTCCAAGAGCATATCTCTTGGAAACTGAAATCTACTTAGAAACCAGTCATCATCATCATCATCTATTAATACACGCTCTCTTCTAATTCTTCCATTTGCGATATCTTCTAACAGCACTAAAGCAACCTTTGTAGTGGGAATAGTTGGGCACTATTATATTGTTAAAGAATGATTATAATAAAGTGAATTAAACTTGTAAACAATAAGCAATTCATTTTAGTGTATTTGATAAAAACCCACATCATAGATGTGAATCTAAAAAAGAAAACACAGGAACAGTAGCACTGCTTTCGTGCTGAGTGCCACCAGTTTGCAAAACCGAGCAGAAAAGTGTGTGCGCAAGGGGATGCCCTGCCGCGAAAATGTGCGTGGCTTTACACCAAGTTTCGTTTTTATACATCTCGTTTATACATGAGGCCCCAATGTATCGTCCTCTGTCGGTTGCTTTCTCCTCTCCCAAACTCCCAGTCTTGAAAATGGAGAGGAGAAATTGTATGACTCAAACAACGCAGGAACTGCTCCCTTCCTCAGTAGTCACCATCCTGTGTCAACCTTGGCTTGCAAAAATTTTTTTTAAAAAAATGCCAGCTACAAACTCGAGTATGGGGACTAACCATAAAGCTCTCTCTCCGCATAGTGAAGATCCACTTAGATCAGGTTTCCGCATCGGAGGTAAATGTATGAAAACCTTGTAAAGTATGAAAGTACCTTGTTGTACTTGCAGGAAGCTTGACGAAAAGGTAGATACACAACGATGTTCAGTTGTAGACCTATCTTTATGTTGAAACTTAAAACTTCTTTTTCTCTGAAAATCTCGCTACTAAACAAAAATCACAACTGCATTGTGGACGACGAAAGTGACAAGACTGGCTGACATTTCACCAGAAGTAAGTTTGTACTACTGCACAATGCCAATTAAACGGGCTAACGCAACTTACTTAGTCAAAACACTTGAAGGACTGACATATGAGTCAAATACAAAGAATTTCAAGAGGTAATTAAATTTTAAACATTAATAAGTATAAACCTGTAAATCGTTGCATTTGAAGTAGAGACATGACATTTATTTTTCTTATATGGGTTAAAATTTTTTTGTAGTTGCTTAAATGTTTAATGCATCAAGACGGGGACTTGAATGATTTTTTGCTCTGGGCCAGTTTTATTCTGTGCTGTTCATTTGGGGGCAACACTCTTTAGAACTACAGCTCTGCCGCTCCCTTGATTTTTAGCATGTTAATTGCAAAAAAGTTGGAAGTTATAAATACATCATTGTTTATTTACACAAAAATGCAATGTGCTCTGTTTGCATTTATGAAAAGCCTTTAAGTGTTTTAAGATGACATTAATGTTCTTAATTGAATGTTTGATTTAAAATTTTATGTGTACTGTTTACAAAAGATTGCAATACTTATTCAATTAACATTTAATGATATTTATTACATTTTATTTTACCAGCGGTAACAGAAGTTGTTTTCACCAATTTAAAAAAAAAACAAAACTGTTGACTGGATTTTAACTTCTTTAATTTTTATTGTATAGTGAACTTTACTGTTACCTTTTACATAAGATTGCACTATTTGAAGTGTTTACATTTAATGAGTAAAATTTCCATTATTTGTTTCAATCAATATACAGATTTAAATGCATGCAGAATTGCAATTATTTACATTTTATTGAATTGCATTATATACTATATTGAGTATCAAATGTTATCGAATTTCAATATTTTGTGCTGTGTTGAAGTTTGAACTTTTGGTATCACGACAACCCTATATGTATAAATGCAATATATATACACACACATAGAAACATAAATATACATGTGTGCTTTATTCTTCCAGGAAACTTAGTGTAAAAGCCATAACTAATCCGCAGTATCTGGATAATATGGGAAACCCAGCTCCAAATGGCCTTTATGATTTGGCCTTGGGGCCTGCTGACTCAAAAGAAATATGTACTACTTGTACTCAGGACTTCCACCACTGTCCAGGCCACTTGGGGCATATTGAACTGCCACTACCAGTGTACAACCCTTTATTTTTTGATGTAAGTATTACATTTTAATTCAGTATTGCATATACTGTATATTTATCTGTTTTTGTTGTTATGTTTATTCTTTTATTTTTGTAGTGAAAGTATTAAGTCATTTCCATGATATAACAATCCACAATTAGGATATGAAAAATATTTATAAATACTACTTGAGAATCAGCTCTGTACCAAATTCTTCAGTCCATGTGAAAAATGGTCCAGTTCAGTTGAAAAGTGCACATATAAACAGCTCTCTTGACTTTGAACAAGTATATGCTAGATTAGATCCTATTGTTAGATGTTTGTCAAGCACTTGAATTCCACATTTGTTTTGGCTATGTACTGTGTTTAAAAAGTGCTATACTAAAATGTCCACCTACTACTTCCTTTCTTCCTAGTATGTGGGTTTATGGTGATCCTGACTCTTTCATGTATTGTCATTGAATTCTTTACAAATTCAGAGAAGAAGCCAGAAGAAATTAAATTCATGAGAGGATGAATGTTGTTTTTGGACAATTTATATCAGGTCGGGAGTTGATTGAAGATGACTTCCACATGGGGCGTCCTGTGGAGACATCTTCACAGGAAATGTGCCAAAAAGTGGAGGCCATGATTATGAGAGATTGTCATGTTAAGGCTAATGTTATAGCCCATTAACTAATCATTTCAGTTAGTTCAGTTTTTACAATCAACCATACTCCTTTTGATTAGGTCAGAAGGCAGTATTCAATGAGTTCTTTCAATGCTGACATTAGATCAGAAAGCGTGTTGCCAAGAAATTTTAGTCATGAGAACGTGGACCTTCTTAGAGAAAATCTCACAGACTTTTCTCATGGATTGTTACTGGGGGAGAAACGTTTGATTTCAGGGTCATGGTGGTAAACCCACAAGAGTTCATGCAATGGAAACATAAGGCGTTCCCAAAACTTTTGTGCGTAGCAGTTAGCCAGTAAAGTCATGGTGACAGTTTTCTGGTATACAAAAGGTGTTCTGCTGTTGGAATTCATGCCACACAAATCAGCTATAACTGGAAAAGGTTAGTTGTCACATGAGGCAATCATTGGAAATGGCGTAGGAAACTGCCAGCAGGCGTGTTGCTGCTTCACAATGCACTATACCACAAAAATTGAAGACTGCAATCTGAGAATGTGGCTTCATAGAGCTTAACCACCCACTGTACATTCCAGACCTGGCCCCAGTAATTGTTTTCTCTTTCAAGACTACCTATTTGAAGAAATTTGTCTGGAATGGTGATTTCCCAATTATAATGGCCTTAACACTAGAATCCCTGAAGCTTGAGAAAAAAGTCGTAATGCTGGGCCACCTTAAATTCCCTTGCACCTCTTCATTAGCGTCTTTGTTTTGCAAATGTGTCAGTCAGCACAAGCATCCCCCACCGACGCAGATGAAGTTCTCCCAGCTCAAGTGTGTTTATCTGGGTGTGAGGTGCCTGTAACTGTATAGGGTAAATTATATATTGTTATTTGGAATTCTTACATTTCATGTGTGTTCCGTGTCTACAACGATCCGAGTAAATGTAGGATGACAGGAAATGCGAGGCAAGAAATGTTCTAACACATAACTAAAACAGAAACTTTTTTCATGTTATAGTAATAATGACAAAATGCTGACGTGAAGTGCATAATGTGTGAAGACTGATGTCCAAATATCAAATGAACACTTTGAAAAAAGGTATAGCAAAATAAGTTCACCTTTATTCTACTGTACAATATAACCAAAGGAAAATAAATCATTCCATTTACGTGGTGCTGACAATTATATTTGTGCTTGGGTTTTTACTCAATCAACAGAAAGTGGATAGGTCTGCTTGGCTGGTGCAGAAGTAAGAACTGCTGTCTGTGAGGGAAAAAATCATTGTGTCATCTAGTAACAGCTAGTGAAGAATGGGCTATCAAGCACAGTGGTAATCCTCTCAAAGGAACTGATCTTGGTTTGTATTCGTATAAATTTAATCCAGCATTTGCTGAGGGGTAAATTTAATCTGCTCCATTAAGGGCCACTGGGAAGCAGTGATTTTTGCAGGAGTGCTGAGTGTAAGGCAAGAAGCACACGTGGTGGATGGTGCACTGATCAATTTCTGGTCTCTGTTGCACAGCCAATCAGAAAAGTGTTTCTATTTGCACACAACCCACTTATTAATGACATATCTATTTAGTTTTAATTCAGTTATTTGCCAAAAATATTTGGAAATGGTGTGATCTGATTGTGCAGCAGCCCTTATACCCCCAGGGGCTCAGATTGGAAATGCAATAGGGGTTGGATGTTATATATTTTGTGAGAGACTAAATGTATTTTCTTAATTTGGAAGTATCACTGACCTATTTTAAATATTTAATTTTAAAATGGGTTATAATACTCAGTTCAACATGCTCAATAATAACGATCAATCCAGAAATGCACGGGCATATGCAAATCCTTATGGCACTGAGAGGAAGAGCTTTGTGGTACTACTCAGCCTATTTGTTAAAATCTCTGTACAAAGTTTTTACCTAATTAAGACTAAATCATACCTTTTTTTGTTGAATTCTTTTTCACTTGTTTGCAAGCTCTTTTCCTTTTCATTTCCGCACAATACATAACTTTTCAAGTGTTTTAAAAGCAAAGGAGAGAATTAAAACAAAACTAAGTTCTATTTTGAACAATGCTGAACATCCTTTCTCTGACACACTAACACGGAGTACTTTAAGGCAACAAATCATTAGCAGGAGTTTGTCAAGAAATGCTACTGGCACCATTTATACCAGGGGTCCTCAATCACGGTCCTGGAGGGCCGCAGTGGCTGCAGGTTTTTGTTCCAACCCAGTTGCTTAATAAAAAGCCCTTATTGCTCCAGTAACACTTCTGCTTCACTTTAGTGGTCTTGCTTGTTAAGATTTCGAACCCTTATTGCTTATTTTAGTCTTAAACAGCTGTATTCTTGGTTTTTAATTGCTCCTTATAAGCAATAATATGACAAAAGAGACCAGCATTTCTCCATGTACCTTGTTACCATTGACACTCGTGTGTATTTATCATGCACTTTTGGATTTAATTATATACTTGGAAGGAAAGTGAAGAGAAAAATGTGAAGGACTGAGAATTACTCGTCCATTTTAGCCTTCTAATCATTTGGATGATATCCTTAGAAAGGGTGAGAAATTCTAGTTTATGAGAATGACCTGACATAGCAGAGTTAAAGCACTAACAAGCCATGAAATTAAATTATTGGCAAGAATTGCTTTCTAATTAAGTTAACCGGGTTAGAACAAAAACCTGCAGCCCTCCAGCACTGTGATTGAGGACCCCTGCTTTATACCATCAGCAATGCACCTGTATAATGCCTCACTCTGACTGGAACTGACAAATCAGAAATGTGTTTTTACATTTTTTTTTCCTTTTTAATCAATCTGGTGTGTTCAGACCATTGTGTGTGTGTATTTATTCATTTATCTATGTATCTATTCATTTATCCATGACTCGGGTGCTGCTGCGAGTGGCAGCCTTTCCAGCAGCTCCGTGTATGACTTTATCTTTCTACCTTTTTCTCTATTTTTCTCTATTTCACTAATCACTCCTACCACTTTCTTTTATGTGGACTTGTTCCCTGGACACTTTTTTTACTACTTTTTACTAGGACATGGATTTTTACACGCCAAGACTCTATTCAGGTAGTCAACTTCAAGCGCTGAGAACAAAGGCCCGTGCTGGTGTGGTTCACCATTTACCCGATGAGGTAAGAAGGTCTTATCGTGGCACCAGAGCCGGCGCTAAGCTAAAAGCTAAGAGGCTAGCGAGAAAGTGGTGATACAAGCCTTCGCTGCCTTCTGTGATCCTGGGAAATGTGAACTCACTACTAAATAAGATCAACGAACTGGCTGTGCTGGTGAAAAATGTCAGGACCTACAGAGAATGCAGTTTGTTGTGTTTTTGTGAAACGTGGCTAACAACTAACATCCCAGATGCTAACGTGAAGCTACCCGGCTTTAGCGCAGTTAGAGTGGACAGAGATGCAAATACCTGCGGGAAGCAGAAAGGAGGAACACTCGCTCTCTATGTGAATACAAGGTGGTGCAACTCTGGACATGTAAACATCAAAATCTCCACATGCTGCAGGGACATCAAACTGTTGGCCGTAAGTTTGCGCCCCTATTACTTGCCCAGAGAGTTTGGACACGTCATTGTTGTTATTGTTTACATCCCACCTCGGGCGGATGTGGAGATAGCGGGTGACATCATCCATTCTGCTGTTGCTAAACTACAAATGCAGCACCCTGTGGTGCTTGTGCTAATTGCTGGAGACTTTAACCATGTGACGCTGGACAAAACATTATCTGCCTTCTCCCAGTATGTGGATTGTAACACCCGGGGAAATAGGACTGTTGACCTATTGTATGCAAACGTTAAAGACGCATACAGCGCCACCCCGCTGCCTGCGCTTGGGAAAGCAGATCATAACCTGGTTCTGCTTCAGCCTCACTACAAACCAAGAGTGAAGGCGCTACCTACAACCACACGATCACTCAGGAAGTGGTCCTCTGAGGCAGAGCAGGCTCTGAGAGACTGCTTGGGAACTACGGACTGGGATATCCTGCAGGGATCATATAGCGAGAACATTGAGGAGTTTGTTGACTGCACTACTGATTACATCAATTTCTGTATGGACATTGTAGTTCCAGTAAAAACAGTACGCTGCTATGCTAACAACAAGCCATGGTTTACAAGTGACATCAAGGGCCTTTTGAACCTGAAGAAAAGGGCTTTTAAAGGCGGTGATCAGCATGAACAACTTCTTTAACAGGTTTGACCACCCTAACCCACTCTCACCTCGGAGTACTGCACCCTCCACCCATCCTTTTGCTGATACCACCATAGTAGAGACATCCTCACCCACAATTAGAGCAGCCCAGGTGAGCAGAGAGCTGAGGAGACTTTGTGCCAGCAAAGCAATGGGTCCAGATGGAGTATCGCCACGACTGCTGAAAGCCTGTGTGTTGGAGCTGGGGAGTCCTCTACAGCGCATCTTCAACCTGAGCCTGGAACAGGGGAGAGTCCCAAGGCTTTGGAAAACCTCTTGCATCTCCCCAGTCCCAAAGGTATCACATCCTAGTGAGCTGAACGACTTCCGGCCTGTCGCTCTGACGTCACATGTGATGAAGACCATGGAGCGGCTGCTGCTTCACCACCTGAGGCCACAGGTCCTCCATGCCCTCGACCCTCTGCAGTTCGCATACCGGGAGAAGGTGGGAGCGGAGGATGCCATCATCCATATGCTACACCGATCCCTCTCCCACTTGGACAGAGGCAGTGGTGTTGTAAGAATTATGTTTCTGGACTTCTCTAGCGCCTTCAACACCATCCAACCTCTGCTCCTTAGGGACAAGCTGACGGAGATTGGAGTAGATTCATACCTGGTAGCATGGATCGTGGACCATCTTACAGACAGACCTCGGTATGTGCGTCTCGGGAACTGCAGGTCTGACATTGTGATCAGCAACACAGGAGCGCCGCAGGGGACTGTACTTTCTCCGGTCATGTTCAACATATTCATCAGACTTCCAATACATCTCTGAGTCCTGCCATGTGCAAATGTTTGCAGACGACACTGCTGTCGTGGGCTGCATCAGGAGTGGGCAGGAGGAGGAGTATAGGAAACTAATCAAAGACTTTGTTAAATGATGCGACTTAAACTACCTACAACTGAACACCAGCAAAACCAAGGAGCTGGTGGTGGATTTTAGGAGGCCCAGGCCCCTCATGGACCCTGTGATCATCAGAGGTGACTGTGTGCAGAGGGTACAGACCTATAAATACCTGGTAGTGCAGCTGGATGATGAATTGGACTGGACTGCCAATACTGATGCTCTGTGCAAGAGAGGACAGAGCCGACTATACTTCCTTAGAAGGCTGGTGTCTTTCAACATCTGCAAAAAGATGCTGCAGGTGTTCTATCAGACGGTTGTGGTGAGTGCCCTCTTCTACACGGTGGTGTGCTGGGGATGCAGCATAAAGAAGAGGAACGCCTCATGCCTGGACAAAACGGGGGGGAAGGCAGGCTCTATTGTAGGCACGGAGCTGGACGGTTTGACCTCTGTGGCAGAGTGATGGGTGCTGAGCAGGCTCCTGTCAATCATGGAGAATCCACTGCATTCATTAAACAGTATCATCTCCAGACAGAGGAGCAGCTTCAGCGACAGACTGCTGTCACTGTCCTGCTCCACTGACAGACTGAGGAGTTTATTCCTCCCCCACACTATGCGACTCTTCAATACCAGCTCTGTGGGCAGGGGGTGGGGGTAAACGTTAACATTATACAAAGTTATTGTCTGTTATACCTGCATTTTTATCAGTCTTTAATATTGGTTTTATCAGTATGCTGCAGCTGGTGTATGTGAATTTCCCCTTGTGATTATTATAATAGCTAGCTAGCTAGCTTCTTTAAAATGGCAAATTTCCTACTAGGGGCAAATAAAGTGCTATCTCTTTATGAATTTCAAAGACACAATAATACAAGAGAAAAATGTTAGTAAAAATTACTTATGAAAATGTCTTACTGTGGTGATGATATAGAACGGCATCATTACATGCAAGTAGGAAAAACGGCATGTCTGAAAATATGTTGCTTTTGAGGCAAGAGAATTTCAACACATGCTTGCAGAATTTATGTATATTACAGTATTTTTAAAAAATAATACATATATGCTTTTGTTATTGTCACTTTTATCTAATTCAGGAATTAATTCAGAAATAGATTTGTGTGTGCTTTGGTTTAACCATGATATGACCAATCAGATGTGAGCTGTAATCATTTAAATTATAGTGTTACGAAGTTACAAGAGGAGTTTAAATGCCACTTAATACCATGTCCTCCACAGTCTTAATAGAGGAACGGAGGATTTGTAGTCATTCACTTGATTGAATTGAGCATGTCTATAGATGTCTGCCTGTCATTTTCTAACCGGTAGATACGGTTCAGGGTCCCAGAAAAAAAATCGCAATCAAGTCAAGCAGCTTTATTCTCATACCATCAATGCACAGTATTGCAGCATATAGCTGCACAAAATAGTTTTCCAGTACCGTGGTGCAGCATGTACAGAGAAGTAGGAGAAGTTCAAGACAGGTAAAGAACTATACTATCAATGGATAAATAAATAATAGTTAAATGAATAGATAATAATTTGAAATAGTAATAAATAGTGACAACAACTACAGTAAAATCCCGATTATCCGTCCGGGGTTGGGACCAAGGCCGTGACAGATAAGAGAAAAGACAGATAACAGAACAGCTGCTTTAAAAATGATATACAATATATTAGTTTAGCGAATAGTCTTTTATTTACAAAAAAATTAACAACGTAATATAGTGTTAACAAAATGAATTATTTTATATAATATTGTAATGACAAGTGTAATAAGCAAATACAACTCAGAGGAACAGGAGTGTTCTATGTTTTACTTGGAGTCTTTGTTCCATTACAAATGGTGCCCTGCCTTGTGCTCCATTATCTGGGTTACAGAGCACATTTCCAAAACAATAATTATCTCCTGCTATTCAGATTCTGTCATTTTCTGTTTTGCAAACATTCCTGCTTATTGTCTCCTGACCCCTACTCAAAACTACCTTCCGCTGTACCTTCCTATTTGTCCTCTCCTAAGAGGCGTGTCCACCCCTCACAGAACAGAAGCTATTCACCCAGTCCATCACTTGCACAGCATTCCACCCTTTCTGCTACCATACAGTTCATCGCAAGCTGCCTGCGTGTAACAATGTATTAACAAAATATAACAGAATTTAAAATTAATAATACACAATAACATTACCGTCAGTGGTTTCCATTTTCGACAAGTTTCTCAATTTTGTTGGCATCATGCTTTATATCGTTCGCTATTGTTCCTCCTACTCCGTAAACCGAAACAATACTTGAGTGCTTTTGCTGTTTCATAAACATTTAATAATTTCAGTTTTTTGTGACAATTCCAACACCTCACGGATACGTTTATAGACAATAACAATGTATAGTAGTATAATTATAACAAAAGAGAAAGTTATGAAACTATTAAAGCTGAAAGTATTTAACTGACACTGATCTCAACATGTGACACAACACCTGGTGCTGGGGAAAAACACTACGTAGTAGCAAAAAGGAGAGTTGTCCCAATGTGCTAGAAGTGTATCATGCGGCAGTAGTAACAGGTAGATGTTGGCATGTGCAATGTGTTTCAATCCCCCCGACGGTTAATCGAGTGACTGATAATCAAGGTTTTACTGTAATTATAAAAAAACAACAGTAGCAACAAGTGTTGCAAGTGTACTGCATAATAATAAGCTACTAGGAACACATCTAAGGGCAGGAGGGCAGCACAGAGTTGAGAATCAAGGGGTAGAAGCTTTTGCAGAACCTGGCAGAACTTGTTTGAATAGTAAAGTATCTTCTGCCAGACAGAAGTGGGACAAAGACCTTGAGAGGTGTGGGAGCGGTCCTTCACAATGCTGTAGATTTTGTGGGTTCAGTACTTTATAAAGATGTCTTAAATGGAGGGCAGAGACTGATGTTATAGAACTTTATGGTCAGAGATGCTGTAGTTTCCAAACCAGACGGTGTTGCAGATAGTCGGAATGCTCTCGATAGTGCCCCTGTAGAATGTGTCTTCAGCCACCAAAGGAAGTGGAGATACTGCTGCACCTTCTTGGCTGTGGAGGTGGTGTTAATTGACGAAACAAGGTCAGCTGCCAGGAACACAATGAATTTTGTACTCGTGACCTATTCCACTGCAGTGTCCGCAATGTGCTGTGGGGTATGAATAGCATGGGGCTTTCCTGAAGTCAACATTCCTCTCTTTTGCATTGTCCACATCAAGAAACTGTTGTACCAGTCCGCCAGTCATCATCTCTATTCTGTAAGCTGGCTCATCCCCATTGCTGACGAGACCCACCACTGTTGTGTCCTCTGCAAACTTAATGACTTTCCATTCATCCACAATTATTCATATAGGACTATGGGAAACTGTACACTGGCAGTACTAACAACATTTGTGGCAAGTAAAATTCATAGGCAGATTTCAAATAAACTGGCTTTTTGGCTTGTTTACACTGGCGATGAAATTAGTTACTCTGCTTCTTAATAACAAAATAAAATTAATTTATTACTTAAATACTTTAAAGCACAAAGCACATCTTCCTATTAATACCACATTCACTGTGTCAAAAGAACTGCATAATTGTAGAGTCATGCAGTATAGGTAAAACAGCATACTTCATTGCTGAATATGAATGAACAAATGCTAAATTTTTGTCCTTTCTTTGGTGTTGTGTCATTTATCCACAAGTATAAGCCCTACAATGTGATAAAAATAATAAAAACACATATGTCACACAGCATATTTGTATTGCTTAAGATTGACAATGGGTAACGACTGATGAGACCCACCACCACCTTAAATAGGTGTTTAATACTTGTTGCAAAAAAAAGCAAAAAAAAAATCTTGGTCATGTGCTGCCACTCTTTGGTAAATACACATGATATTCTCATGCCAAGCCCAAGGTTTAGAGCCATTCTTTCAAGGGCTGACTAATAAAACCCACTGAGGCAGATCCTTGACTGCATACAGGTAAGTACACTATCTTTAAATTATTTCTGTGAAATCTGCCTTCTAAGTTGGTCATCTTTATCTGTAAACCAGGGATCTCTTTCCACAGTGACTTCCAGCTAGCTGTCTCATCAAACAGGGGAGAAGGAGAAAGCCGCTGAAGCCTTTATATTCCACACTTTGTTAGCTATTGTGCACGATCAGTTGACCTGTGTTGAGAATTGTGAGCTTCTTAATGTGAACACTATATTGCTGAGATACAGTTATGTTAGCTTATAAGGTGTCACTTTTTTATTACCTGTTTAATTTATCTCAAAAATGGTGCCACTAACTAGTTTGTTGTACATTTTTAAATCTTTAAAATCAGAGTTTTCTCCGTGTGTGATATAAAGTCCTAGCACAAACGCCAAATGCACAACTGGTTGTTTGTATGGGGACATCACACGTTGAAGAGTTTTTTTTAAATACGTAATGCGCCTTTATGTTGCATGTGATAGAGAAATGGAGTAACTTGCACTACAAGATTTATAAGCCATACCAACCCTGTCTCCCCAGCTATGGCTTCTTTTTCTTTTTTATTTTCCACTCTAAGATCATGCACAAAGTATTGCCTCAAGTTGAACTTGATTGTCATTCCTCATGTTTGTTTGTTTTTTTTTTTTTTTTTGAGAACCCAGTTTTGTACAGTAATCACTCCAAATCATGAGTATAAATATGTTAATATGCTGTGTTCATTTTGGGTGTAATCTTCTGGTGTGTTTGTTTCAATAGCTGAATACAGACTAGAGGACAAAAATTACAATCTATTGTTTTATTTAGGACCTCTAACAATTTTAACATTGATACATTTTAAAAAGTCTCGTCTGTGGCAGGCATAAACTGAATAAAAGTCTGCAGATGAGTTGTAAGTTTTTTTTATTGTATATAATAACTAAACACGATTTGTAATGTAAATTTCTAGAAACCACTTATTTTTCTTTCAAGGGTTATGGAAGGCTTTTGAGTTTTTTTTTGACAATGTTCATCAGTAATGTATAATATG
This sequence comes from Polypterus bichir lapradei, assembly GCA_026402145.1. Classification (NCBI taxonomy): domain Eukaryota; kingdom Metazoa; phylum Chordata; class Cladistia; order Polypteriformes; family Polypteridae; genus Polypterus; species Polypterus bichir. The sequence continues at coordinate 68,116,316 of JANRMT010062807.1, forward strand.
TAATACTAATGATTCATTTAACTTTGATTTTTTTTCTTTATAGATTTTGTACTTGCTAATACGAGGTTCTTGCCTGAACTGTAATATGCTAACTTGCCCCCGGGCAGCTATTCATGTGTTGCTGAACCAGTTGAAACTTCTGGAAGCTGGCATTATCAATGGAGTTTATGAACTTGAAGAGACACTGGGCAGGGTAAGGACTAAACAGGAAATGTGTGTTGAGGCTTTGTAACATTCCTGGATTTTACAGTGCCCTTTGACTCATGCTGTGCAAAACTATACTTCTGAAAATTTCCGGATTATCTATGAGTGATTCTTTGCCTGTACCTACTATATGTACGTATATTTACTCCAATTATTTTATTGCTCAGTTTTGATAGTATACGAGTGTCGGTCTGTGGTGAATGTGTTCTCTGATGATCTATTGCCCAGTCAAGAGTTATCTCTTCTCCTATGCTGCGAAAGTGATGCCAGTCTGGAAATTAGGTACCTACGTGTTTTGTAGTGTTGTAGGCCTTCTAAGGCCCTGTGTTGACCCATGTTTTATTGGAACTATATTAAACAGAATAATTCTGTTTTTATATATAGTGCCTTGAATTTCCTTTAGTTTTTTTCTCCTCAAGTTAATAAAATTTCACCCTTTTTTGAAATAGAATGATATATATATAAAATCCTAAGCTTAAAAGTGCAACGATTTTATATGATGATTTTTGTCATGCTTTAAATCGGGCTTATTTTAAAACCTATTTATATATATTTGGTATCATTCTTTTCAGAATTTATCGAACTTTAATGTGATGTTAGATTTTCAGATTCTTATTCTGTTTTTTAAATTATAAAGTAAAAAATATCAAAAACTCACGTCCCATAAGTCGTGACTTTGTGCCAAATGATTTAACCATGCCCGGGGCCGGAAGTAAGACAGCAGGACAGCTGCTGTACAGGCTTTAAATGTTCAAGATGCAATTCATGTGGCACGGCAGCAGCAGCAAGCCAGCAGCTGATCGAGCAAAGAGGAGATAAAAAAAAAACTATTTGTTTTTCATTGTTTCACTGTTTAAGAGGGGGTTTCAGAGGAGCGACCGCGTCTCCTTGGGGTGCGTTCAGCCCCCCATCACAACGAGAGCGGCAGAGACTTGAAGTGGCTGGTGCATATCACAGGCCTTGGGGGTCTGGCGAGTGAAGCGAATAGGTTATTACAGTGTTGTATTGCAATGTTAATATTACAGCACAAAGCTGGTGTCCTACAAGCTTGTGACATGTCTTGGTGCTGTAAGTTTCTGTGTATTTCAATGCTTTCTTTCAAAATTTGTTTCACTGTTTATATACATTTTCTATTTTTGTTATCTGATGCCCTCTGTAACTTCTTTAATGCAGTGTTTACTGTAATTTTTAACTGATTGTTGTTCAGACCAGCCATATAACATTTTTTTATGCTTCTTTCTAGTGTCTGGCATCAAATCCAAATATGACTGGAAATGAGATTCAGGAACTACTGGATGATTACTCTACAGACATTCTCAAAAGATTGCCAGTGGGAATACAGCTCTGCAATGTGAGATGTCAATTACCATGTTCAGTGTTTTATAGTTGTCTTTTGTTTTAACTAATGATGTTAAACATTTTTAGTTTGTCAATGATTTTTATTGTTGAGCACCTTGCTGGCAGAATCTTGCTGTAATCCCTTCTGCCCATAAACAGATCATCATTGCATGTCAGGAAAAAAGAATCATCTGTTTAATTACTTTTAAAATTGTAAAATCTATTGCAGATTAGAAATTGTATCTTAAGAACACATGAATTGTGTACAGATGGCTTTAATCTCTACCTTTAGTCAAAGAAAAATGTTGGTTTTAATTGATCATCCTTTAGCTGAATTAATTCCAAACTTAGCGTTAATCATGTTAAGTGAAGACTTCCAAAACATAAGTACTACATTAATATGTTTTTATATTTTTTTGTTTAAGATTTTGTAATAGTTTAGCAAAGTAAATTGACTTTAAAAAGTATTCTCTTAACCCTCTATATCCCCTCTCCGAAGACATTTTCAGATTTTATTTTATCATAGTATGAAAGCATTAAAGGTATTTAATCAGTATCAGTATTAGTTTGTTCCTAATTAAAATTTAAATTTAATTCCAGAGGCTCAGTTCTTAACATGCAGTGGAAAGGTTTAGGAGATTTGCAAGGAATTATACATAACCCCTAAAAAGACCATTATGATAGTATAGCATTTGCAGTATTATGTTGTATTTAGGTGTAATGCCATTTGCAAACCATATTCATGTTAGCAGATCCATGATAAGAAAATGTTTCTCTACATCATGGCCTGTAAGATATTGGGAAGTAGATGACAAAATGATTCAATAATGCCTTAAAGTAATGCTCCACCAAAAATATTTGTATGTGTTACTTCCCCCTTGTAGTTTGTAGTGGTGACCAAAGGAAATTAATTTCACATTTTCATACAGAATGAAAAGAATAGTTCAAGTTTATCTTATAATAGATGCCAGTAGTGACAAATGCTGTACAGTGACAAATTATGTGAAAAACATCAATGGGGGGAAAAAGAAAAAAGTCTCACAATACCCCCTCATTCATTGGTCAAGAGTCTTGTCTTTAAAAAGTCATTCAAGTTCACACATTCTCCCTTTTGCTGCCATGTTTTTCCCCCAGGTACTTTAGTTTTTCTCCCACATTCCCAAAGACTTGCTGCTTAGGTTAATTTGAAATTCTAAATTGCCTCCACATGAGTGAGCAGGGTTGTTTCCCATCTTGAATTAAGCAGGGTTGTGAATATTTTGTTACAACTAGTTATAGGCATGGCACATACTAAAAATTCAATCATAGGTATTCTGCTCAAGTACAGCATACTGATACTGTATGATTCCTAATGTGTTTCATATTATATTATATATTATATTGTACTGGAAAGAATATAACTAATAATTTGTTTGGTTTTTTTTTTAGACAAAGCTAACTTAAAGTTTCATATTCTATACATATATTTAGTCAACTTCTAGAAAATTTAAATTTAGAAACTTCTTTTAAGAATCCGGTTTAAGGGCTCTCAACAATAAACACAAAAAAGCAAATTCTGCCCTTTTTGACTTATTAAAATTCAAATACATCTTCAGAACTGTTGTATTTGAGATAGAACTGAAAGACAAAAGCACTTCTGCCAGAGAAAGGCTTCTTTTATTAAAGAAACAAGTTAATTACCATGACATATCAGACTTGTGTGTAGAAATGTTTGTAAGAAAGTGCATTTTCTTTTCAGGGAACGAATGATATATCTGTCGATCTATCTATGCTAATTTAATCTTGTTTCAGTTATTTTTTTAGAAGCATAATTAGGATTTTCTTGCTCAATCACTTTTTTCTTTTGCCATTTTACAGGTGAAAAATATATGTGACTGTAAAATTGTTTTGATTAAACAATTTTGGAGGAGACAAATGACATGTAGAAAGTGCCCTCACTGCAAGTAAGAGTGTATGAGTTCTTGTTTGTTCTCTGATTTTTAATTAAGACTCACTCGGTTGATTAAAATTTTTGACTTTCTCACTCCTGAGTCAGGAGTCATTTTTAAAAGGCTACATTGTAAATTTCTTTCTGAATATCACAATATTTTTGTATTTTTAGATAATTCAGTTTATGCCGGTAATGTGTGATGCTGTAGCTGCTATTTCAAACACATTATTACAAAACAATCACATTAATTGCCTTGTACTACTGATAAATGGACTTAGGTTTTTACATACTGACAGCAACATTTAAATTGAATAATTTCTTTCTTCTTCGGTTATATTCTTGAATAAAGGTGCACTTGTTTTGTTATACCTTTTGTGAAAGTGTTTATTTGATATTTGGACTTCAGACTTCACACATTAATTTTTACTATTGCATGAAAAAAAATTCTGTTGTAGTTATGTGTTCAACATTTCATGCCTCGCGTTTCCTGTCATCCTACATTTACCCAGATTGTTGTAGACACGGAACACACATAAAATGTATGAATTGCAAATAACGAAATATTATTTACCCTATACAATTCCAGGCACCTCGCACCCAGATAAACAGACTTGAGTTGGGAGAACTTCAGCTGCGTTGGGGTTGGGGGTGAAGAGATGGTATAGCAGGTGGCCTAGAATTATGACTTTTCTTGTAGGCTTCAGGGATTCTAGTGTTAAACGGGTTTTATTTTTAGTCAAGTCTCACTCCAGGGTCACTAGGAATGGAGGGTTTGGGAGGACTGCTACAGTCAAGTTTTTTTAGTGATCCTTCTTAATTGATGAAACATGAGGCAGACCTGCACCAGCTGGTTTCTCCGTGGATGCAGGTCAGTCTGGTCTTACCCTTTAAACACTGTCGCGGCAACACATATCAGCGGGCAACAAAAGAGATATTGCTGCCAGAATCAAACAAGGCAGTTGTTTTATAGCCGTTGACAATTACCACTCCCGTACATGGAAACAATTCCCCTGCATTCCCCTTTTTCACCAAGCAGAGAATGCGTTTGTGGATCTGGGGACTTCAGTGCTTGCTCTGAGTGATGATGGCTAGGCCTGTAAATCTGGACGTGTTCCATCCAGGTTTGTTTAAGGGACGGTTCTGCCCTGTCAGAGTGAGAAGCCACTCTAAGTCCTTCAACGATCTCAATTAACTTGAGCATATTTATAAATGTCTGTCCCTAGTACTGCTTGTCCAGTTGTTCCGGAAGGCCATTCAACAGAAAAGAGCAGGCGATTTGTTCTACTATCTGGCGGGCGTTGTTTTCATCTAGCCTTGGCCACCGCCCAGCCCTACCCCATAAGGAAAACACCTGCGGGTGGTTTGGCTGCTCCGGGTCAGACCTCCACTGCCGTAGTGAGTTCACCTGCTGGTCTGGTGCTCCCCCACGTTTAGCAAATTACTCTGCCTTTGTGGGGAGGGCGGCCCTCTCCTCTGAGAGACCATAATAGACCCCTTGAGCCTCCCCCTTCCTAACCAGCCCAATTCTGTTGGCCCATTCTGCACACTCTCCTTGGTATGTATTTTTTAAGTCTATGGATTTTAGGGACGGCACTTGTACCTAGTCTTTCTGAACCGTGATACGCACCTCAGGTACGGTACTCTTCTACCTGGACATTTATAGATGGTAGTTCCTCTGAAAGGTGTTTCAGGTCCTGGTCCTGGGACATCGTGGAGGTAATAAATCCTGCCGAATATGCAACTGTGAAATGATGGACATTGTCACAAAAAGGTTTGGGGTAGCGACCCTGTATAATGGAATTTTGGTTCAAAAACAAAGCAGTGAAATCTTTTCAGAACTGAGTCCAAGATAGAACTGATTTAGGAAAGATAACATGGTGGTTTTAAAGTCATGCAGAGGATGTGAAGTCATCAGGGTCGGAACCTGAAGTGACATCATCGTGGCAAGGCAGACTTTTGCGTAACTGGTCTGCAGAAGAAAGAAAGAAATGGTTAGTGCACTACCATGGGTCTGACATGGAATTACCCTCATTCACACCCTTTATCTGCCTTCCATGCGCAGTTGTGTCCTAAAACTTATATACTAGTAGTATACAGTATATTGTTATTTAGTACCAAGAATTTCTTCCAATCTCACCTAAAAGATGATGTAGGTTTGACCATGTGATAAATTGTTTACTTTAAATTTCTAACATTCCTACAAACTTTCCATAGTCTCTAGAATGAGTAACTTACTCTTTAGCAGGCATTTCTTATCTATATCTTTATAAGGTTAGGATGGTCTTTGTCTAGTCAGAGTGAATGAAGTAGAATGAGAGTTCACTTATTGCTCACCAAAAGTTCTATACATACTTCAAAGCAGTTATTTAAAAGAAATCCACAATAATGATTACTGACAAATATTAATACTGAATGGGTATTTTGTATTAGTGTTAAGTATAGACTAAAGAAAGCTCATTTCTATTGAATCATTATGATTTTCCTTAATAAATTAACTATTGGATCTTTTTTTTTTTTTTTTTTTTTTTTTGAAGTACCTCCAAGGGCGTAATTCGTAAAGAACACAATAGCAAAATAACTCTGAATTATTCTTTTCCTGCTAACAAATCCTCAAAGAAAAATCGGGGCAAAAAAAAGGATGACAATGAAGGTAAGACAACATATGTGTTCTAATTTTGCTACACTGTCATTGTCTTTTAATGGACCCACTGAATATCTAAAATATACTGTATTATATCAAGTAGATTTTGTTTTTTGTCTTAAAGTGTAAAATGTTATTTGAAACATATATTATGTGTGTGCATGTTATACCATTATGAATAATATTTACAGAAGTGAATTTTAAGAATTTGGGTTTTGGATATTTATTTTTTTATTTGTTTAATCTATTTCTTCTTTAGCTGTTGATGAATCAAGTTCAGCAAAACGAAGTTACCTTACTCCTAGCACAGCAAAGCAGCATATAATGGAGTTATGGAAAAATGAAGGTATTTAACTGTTTTTACTTTTTTGCTATTATGAAATCTTGAAATTATCTGTGAAAATGATTCTTGCCCCTTTTATAGATTAGTGAATAGGTTTAGTTGAGCAAAGCCCATATCAACAAGGTTAATGCTTCCTTGCTTAGATACATCTCTAACTTGTATTGTAATAATTGCTCCTTCTCCACTTTTGTCCACAAAATTTGATACCTTTGTGCCAAAACCTTAATGTTCTACTGCATTTCATTTTATAGTCATCCTTGGTTTCTCACCACAACCCAAGGCACCATTTACCATCTCCAGGTAACAATTAAACTTCACAATTAAAACTTTAGCTTTACCAAATTGACATTTCGAATTTACTGGAAATTTATGGAATCCTGCAAGTATGCCTAAAAGAGTCACTTAATCAATTACTTTTTACCAATTTTAGAATATAGAAGGAATTGTACTATGCATGCAAAGTCTGTTTGGATGATGTATAAGTTGCTTTGAGTTTTTTTTTGTTTTTGTCCTTTTCTAGGTTTCTTTCTAAAACACCTGTTTTCAGGGATAGAAATCTGTTCCGGTTCCAAAGAGGGGTTTGAACCACACATGTTTTTCTTGGAGGTTCTTGCAGTTCCACCTTCCAGGTATAAAAAACTTAATGAAAAAGGTAGAATGCATGATTAATATACAAGAGCAGCAGTAATTATTAATTTAATCTTAGTCCTTCAAGGTAATTTTTCTTGTCAAATAAAGCTGTCATTTGTTTAATATCAAAAAAAATGTAATGGCTTTGTTCTCTAGGTACCGACCAGTTAACCGACTTGGTGATCAGATGTACACTAATGGACAAACAGTAAACATGCAGGCTGTTATGAAGGACTCTACAGTAATCCAGAAACTGCTATTTCTAATAGCGCAAGGCAAAGATGAAGTCAAAGAAACTGAAAACAAAGAGGTACAACTCTATGAAATATACAGTATATTACTAAGAAGTACAGTACAGGCCAAAGGTTTGGACACACCTCCTCATTCAATGTGTTTTCTTTATTTTCATGACCATTTACAGCACTCCATCAGTCTCCTTCTTGGTCAAATAGCCCTTACACAGCCTGGAGGTGTGTTTGGGGTCATTGTCCTGTTGAAAAATAAATGATTGTGCAAATAACCTGACTTCTGCACAACACAACTGCTGGTCCCAACCCCATTGATAAAGCAAGAAATTCCACTAAATAACCCTGATAAGGCACACCTGTGAAGTGAAAACCATTTCAGGTGACTACCTGTTGAAGCTCATCGAGAGAATGCCAAGAGTGTGCAAAGCAGTAATCAGAGCAAAGGGTGGCTATTTTTGAAGAAACTAGAATATAAAACATATTTTCAGTTATTTCACCTTTTTTTGTTAAGTACATAACTCCACATGTGTTCATTCATAGTTTTGATGCCTTCAGTCATGAAAATAAAGAAAACACATTGAATGAGGAGGTGTGTCCAAACTTTTGGCCTGTACTGTATATACTATATACAGTATATTAATAGCCTAAGGCATCTTAAACTAATTTCTCAAAAAGATTTTATTTGTCTTTAAGCGTTGTTATCCTGTCAACTTTGTTAAGGTCTGTTTTGCAGGCTTTGAATGCAGTAATACAATACTACTCAAAAGAGTTTTACTAATGGAAAGTTGTATAGTTTGAAAAATACATTGCTTCATTCTAAATCATTTGTAAACACAGTGTATCTATTATAAACATTGAGTTTCATGTGATGAGTATTGAAACTCTAGTATTTTAAAATATTTAATTTTTAGGGCTGCTGGTTAATCGTTGTTAACCCATACAGATAATGTTAAAAATTTCTGCAATTAAATTTAACTTAAATTTAAATCCAATTAATTTGACTGTGTTTCAATTAATATCATGTGAAGCAGTGCCAAATTGATCCCGTTTTAATAATGGTGCCCCCTTTAAATGGCCTAATAATTTGAGCTTAGGGTAAAATGAATAACAATAAATAAGTGTCGAAGACTGAACTAAGAGCTAACAATGTATGCATTACACACTTCTGTATGAGCCATAAGTAGATCATTGAACACTTTTAAGAAAGCCATCTCAGTGGAGTAGCATTTCTAGAAACCTGACTGATAAGGATTTACCACCTTCTGGTTTTCAAGAAGATCTTCTAGCTGCTACTCAACAATAACTGCCCATTTTAACAATGGGGGAAAACAATGGCATGCTTTCAGCATCTAGGTACACTGACAAACTACAGGGAGCAGTTTATAATAGATAAAATGCAAGGGCCAATAGAGTCAAGAGTGTTTAAAAGTGATATAGGCAAAACATCAAAACTATTAATGGATGGTTTCTTTTTCTTAATAATAGACATAGGTAATCAAGAGACATTGGAGAAAAAAAGAGGTCAAATAAGAGAAGGAAAATTTAGTAAAAACAACCTTTTGAAGGAAAGAAATTAACTCTAATATTTTAGTAACAAAATATGTAAGAAGGTCCTCATAATCACGACTTGAGCCAGCAGGCATATTAGAAGGTGGTGGTGAAGCAGTATTAGAAATAGTATCTAAAAATCTTTAGTACTACACTTGACATTTGAAGTAAGATTTTAAAATTATGAGGTCCTAGCAGGTCTTAAAGATAAAGGGCATACACATCAAAGTTGTTAGTTCTCCCAAGAATGCCTGAAAACAAGAATATCCTTATTTAGCCAAGGTTGTGAATTTAAAGCAGACCTATGCCTTGTTCTGAGAGGACTATTCAATATGCTCCTGCATTGGTTATTAAAAAACTTGGACAGTGTTTCTACAATCATTAAAATAATCAAAACATTTCTGAGAACTGTGACAACAGACTCATTAATGATGTGAACATGTCTAGTATGCTTAGAGACAACAGGATCTGGGTTAAAAGACACATCAGACAAAATACATTTGTGATAACTTAAAGTAACAAATATAGAGGCATGATATTCAGTAGCAACACCATAAGAAAAAATAAGATCAAACAGCAGTTTGATTTTGAAATTAGGAATATAAATGACGTTTGTATTGTTACATGTAACATGTACAGAATAGCAAAACATTGTTTGTTTTAATAAAAGTAAAGCATGAGAAGATAGGTAGATGAAGATATACTTTATCTAGTTGTAAAAATTAACCTGTGAAGGATGCTATACTGAGAAAGGTGCCATCTGCAGTATTGGGAAACTTTTCTAGATTAAATTTAAAGCTATGTAATGTATAGACCATGATTGTACATGGTGCTTTTTGCTTTTTAGCAAAGTTTTGTTATTGCTGTTCCTTTTCTAAGTAGCAGACAGTTTGAATTAAGGAATCTTATGTGTGAGTAACTTTGACTATGTGGCTCCATTAAAGAAAAGTACATGTTGATGTATTAGTTTTTTTAAACTGAAAGCACCTATTTTAATATTGTTTAGACTGAGCATAGAGTGCATATCAAGGGTACATGGGATATACAGTACTGTACAGTATTGGTGATGCAGTGAGCTGCATCGTTGGACTTGGTACTCCAATACTGGTAGAGCTGTGAATGAGGTCAATCACATCTTCGTGTGTAGACACTGGAGATTCCTACAGAACTGCACGGTCTAGAGAATTGCCCAGTTTGTGAATTGACCACAGACTTGTTGCTACTCTGAAGATCCAGCTTAGGTCCAGTAGGCTGCCACCTACTAGGAGAATGAGGCTGGACTTGGCTATAGTACAGGATCAGGCTGTTTCTAATTAATTGGTTCACAGTTTGTGTGAGGAACTTGCAGACTTGACTGCGGCTGCTGATCCTAATGTGATGTGGGAGACCTTCCGTGACAAGACCCTGAAGATTGCTGAGGGTTATTTTTTGTTGCTGGTGTTCCCAGAAGGAGGTATTTCATTTTGCAGGGTGCCCTGGATATTATCAAGAGGAGTTGCAGCGCACATCTTGATGGCAACTCCAGTTTGTACCAGGAACTGAGAAGGACAGCTGCGCGGGCTCTGAGGGCAGATAAGGAGGTTTTTGTTAGAGGAATCGGTGAGCAAGTGACACACCATCTGTGGTCTAGTGACCTACATCCTGCTTATAGAGGAATTGAAGTATTACATGCATCTGAGTCTTTTCCACAGATAGTTGCAGTCAGGATGGGTAATGGAATTGTCCTTATAGATGATGCTGCAGTTGTGTCCCTTTGGGCTGGCAACTTTGAGCAGCTGTTTAAAGTTGATTCTCCAGCTAGGATGTTGGACATCTCTGGTTCCACAGTTCTTGAGGCTGATCCTCCATTTAGTTGTGAACTACCCAATCTTGCTGAGATTGCTCAGGTGGTAAACCATCTGAGGGTACAGAAGGCTGCAGGGATCTATGGTATCCATGGAGAACTTTTCCAGGCTGTCAGTAAGGTTGTCCTACTGGCATTGCAAGCAATCTTTGCTTCCATTTAGGTGACGGGCGTCATCCCAACTGACTGGAAAATGGAATTTGTTGTCACTATCTAGAAAGGGAAGGGTGATTGCCTGGATTGTAGCAACTACAGGAGGATAACACTGCTCTCAGTACTAGGTAAGGTCCTTGCTAGGGTCATCCTCAATAGGATCCATGATCATTTGCTTGCTTACCAGTGAACAGAGTAGTCTGGTTTTATGCCTAAGAAGACTTATCATTGACTGTATCCTGGCATTGAGGGTACCATCGAGCACAAACACTAATATCGGCAGAGCTTCTTTGCACCTTTGTTGATTTTCTTAATGTGGGACATCATGAGACTTTGCAGGATCCCCCCCTAAGTTGCTGGATGTCATGGCCGGCCTATACACTGGTTCTGTGAATGCTGTGCAGAGTGGAGGCAGAACCTTTGCGTATTTCTCCCAGTTGATTCTGGGGTTTGTCAGGGGTACATTCTTGTCCCTATTTTGATCATTGCTTGAATGGACATTGTGTTGGGCAGGGATATGGGGTCCAGTGGCTGCGGGGCCTTTCTTGGTGAAGAAAGATTCACTGATCTCCACTTTACCCTCGATGCTGTGATCTTCGCAGAGTCAATAGAGGCTTTGATTGGGGTTGTCGAGAGACTGAGTGAGGAGTCTTGAGTGTCTGTGCTTCGGGTGTCCTGGATAAAAACTAAGATCCAGGTCTTTAATGACCTTTTAGGTACAGCCATCAGCAGCATAACTGTCTGCAGAGGGAATGTCAACCTTGTTGAGACATTTACTTTCCTTGGCCGATACATTCATGTGTCTGGTGACTCTTCCATTGGGGGGGGGGTCATAAGGTCTCTGGAAAGGGTGTGTGGCACTCCCAGTATCTTTGCAAAAGGATGAAAGTCCCAGTCTTCAGAATCCTGGTGCTTCCGGTTTTGCTGTATGTGGTTGCAAGACATGGACGCTATCCAGTGACCTGAGATGAAGACTAAACTCCTTCAGTACTGTGTTTCTTGAGGGAATCCTTTGGTGCTGCTGGTTCAACTTTGTGTCGAACAAGTGGTTGCTCATGGAGTCCCACCTGCATTGTTGGGGAGCATCAGTTAAGTCATTACAACCATATGGCAAGATTCCCCGATGTCGGCTGTACCAGTGCATGCTCCTCAACCTGACCTAACATGATAGGTGAATTTATATTGCTGAATAAAACTCCAGTTTCCAATTATCTGTGAAAACCAAAGAAAAAACTATGAATTCTTTCAGAATTCTCAGTATGAATTTGGAATCGGGAAAAGGTAAAGGCTAATTAAATCAGTTCAGCAGGATATGCAGGTTAGTTTTTAATTAATACACTGGTTACAGTCATAATGCACATCCAGTGTGATCTTCCATGGTTTGGTTTAGGTAGTGGGGTTGTAAGAGCATTATCTGATATAGTGTCAAAGAAAATGCATTAAAAGGCAAAAGCAATAATGGGATGTGTGTTACCTGCCCAAGCATGCAACATTCACCTGATTAAAGATTAAAGAATGAGTTTTATTAAAAGGGGGTTTTAACTGGTGTTTCAGTGCTAAGGTGAAAAGGGGATTAGCAGAACTATAATAATATAAGACTTCACTGGGAAAACATTAAACAGATAATTTTTTTTCCCCTTTCTTCCTGCATATATAGATCGAAGAACAATCTTTAAATGAAAAAGATACTACATTCCTCATTACAATTCCTGGACAGACATTGTCTGATAAGCTTTACAACTCTTGGATTCGACTTCAGAGCCATGTCAATATAGTTTTTGACAGTGACATGGATAAGTTGATGACTGATAAATACCCTGGTATACGACAGGTGAGGATGTCCTTCCTTTCTTCTATCCATCTGTTTATCAGTTTTCTCTATAACCTGATACAAGGAGGTGATATTGTTGCAGTAAAAACCAAACACACTTGCATATACTCACATTGTACTAATTTTAAATGCTTGTCTTTGGGAAGTTAAAGTAAATGCGAGTTTCAATACGTTCTGTAACTTTGAAGCCAGTTGTTTGTTCATAATAATGGTATGTATTTACCACAGGAAATTGTATTATATATGATGTGATAGGACAAAATAGAGAAATGCATCTCAGATAATTTTCTACTACCCCTGCAAGAAAAATAAAGAAATAAATGGCTTTTCTCATTGTCATTGCCATTTTATTATGGTGCAAGGTCGTAAATTAATACATAGTGTTTGGGGATATGTTTAAGACCTGTCTGATGATTTTCAGCTTTCAGTTTTCAACTTTTAGAATCTTAACACTTGAATGAGTAAAATAGAAATTATTATAGTGAAATTACATTTTATAACTAAAATAGGGTAGAAGACAGGAAGTGAACTGACGGCCAGGTCAGTGAGAGGTTTTAAATGTTCCCCGCATTAACCCAACAGAAAAGATATCAAAAATGGCCATGAAAAGAAAATCGATGTTTACTAGTGTTACATAATCCACATGCCAGATCATCTAATTGTATGCTCACAATGTGCAAAATATGTGTATTTTTGCTAAACAAATATGTACACAAACAGGAATCGGCTTCATGTGAGATCATGCTTTTGATTTGAAGATCTGCCTCTCCCTCTCATTCATCAGTCAAGAGTCCTGTCTTCAGTTCAAAGATGTAATTCCATGTGTAGGAGCTTCCTGTTTGTAGACTACTTTCATTTTCGCATGGAAGTTTTTCATATTGTTTACTATTTTCCAGTGTTGGTCAACATAGGCTCCCATTCTGTCAGAAACATTATTGTTTACTTTCTCCACGAAAACAGGACATTAAAATTATTTCTGAGCCATCACTACAAACTTCATGGAATAAATATAATTTTTGGGTGGAGTATTACTTTAAAACCTCTAGAGCAGCTTTTCTCAACCGGATTTCCATGAGAAATGGTAATGAATAGCAGTGGCAAATAATTAAAGTTGAACAGTGGAAGAAAATAATAAACCTTCTCTAAAAGAAAAAATTAGAGTTTGTGTTTGTTATATTAACAGCCACTAAGATGTGCAGCAATGCTCTCCATGCTTCACTTATCATACAGCATCTAGCATTTGTCTCTCTTATGAGTTAATTGGTGCTGGTCAGTGTAAGTTGGTGCAAGCAAGAAACATGAGAAGTTCAGTCAGTCTCTTATCAATCCTATGTGTTTTCTAGTGTGCAGGTATGTATTCACTCATTTAATATGAAGAGTTTGTATGTTTTTCCCCTCTCCCCATTTGTCAATGTATTTCTTTTGTTTGGTTTTATTTAGGCTGTGTTTTTAAATTACTCGAACAACAGTTTGAGTATTCAAACTTAAAAATTGGCATTTTTAAATACGGTTCGAGGTAATAAGCATGTGTTTTAAAAGTGCTTGAGCAGGCGTACGAATACGATTTTCACACACCAAATCACAACATGGTGCAGTTAGATGACATACGAAACTTAAAATTATAAATTATTATAAAAACTACTAATAAGGATATAATTATTATGTAGGAGTTCCCTAGAACATGAATATTATTTCAAGAGTTTCGCAAGGGCAAAAAGGTTGAGAAACGCTGCTCTAGAGAAATGAACTTTTGTTTTATTACCTTTTTGCACTTCAGGTGTAAAATCCTGGTGTGAATCTGCATTCGTACAACAACAATTACAAAATGCTTTACCATATAGAGTTGTGCTCATAACTTTACATATCCTGGCTGAATTTGTGAAGTATTGGCCATTGTTTGTAAAATGTAAGTAGTAATACCGAAAGCTTTCCTTTTAATTAGTGAGTGTGCTCAGGCGATTCAGTTTATTATCACATAATTGTGTGTGCCCTTTTTAATTCATAATGATAAGTGAAATCACCCAAATGGGCCGGATCAGATGTGTACATATTCTTAAATTTTGGGGCTGATAATATACACACAAGTTGACACACACGGGTTCAAATTAAAGGTTATTAAGGGAGAGTTTCCATATCTGTAACCATTTTGATTGTGATCAGTGTCTATGTATATAAATAGTCAATTTAAATTTACCCCAAGCTGCACTCACTTTGCTGCATACCAAGCCATTGGAAAAGCAAAAGAACTGTCAAGAACCTGCGATAAAAGGTTGTTGATGTACTTATATTAGTAAAAGGATATAAGAAAATATCTGTACATCTCAGTGTCTGTCAGTAATATTCAGACTCTGATTGAAAGAAAAAAAAAAGCCACAGTCAGGAAGTACAACCAAAATTTCAGCCACAACTGCCAGGATCATTTGTTGAGTTGCCAAGAAAAACCCATAAGCCTCTTCAGCTGAGATACAGGGTTCTCTGCAAACAAGTGGTGTTGCCATTTTATGCCAACACCACCAAACAGCCCACTTACAATGTGCCAAACAGCATCTAGACAAGCCTCAAAACATCTGGAACAAAGTCCTTGTGAATGACTAGACCAAAATTGAACTTTGTGGTCACAATCATAAACGCTGTGTTTGAAGAGGCTGCAACGAGGTCCCTGACAAAAAGTACGCTATCCCTACTGTGAAGCATGGAGGTGGATCTCTAATGTTCTGGGGAGGGGGTGGGGGAATGTGAGCTACAGCGGCACAGGTAACGTAGTAAAAATTGATGGCAAGATAAATAGAGCATGTTAATGGAAAATATTATATGACAACTTGCATTCATTAGTCTGGAAGCTGGGCATCGGACACACTTGGATCTGTCAGCATGACAATTATCCAAAACACAAGGCCAAGTTGACCCTTCAGTGGCTACAGCAGAGAAAAGTGAAGGTGTTTTAGTGGCCATCACAATCTCCTGACCTCCATTTCATTGAGGCACTTTGGGGAGATCTCAAACGTGCAGTTCATGTAAGGCAACCCAAGAATTTTAATTCTTTTTGCCAAGATTAATGGGCAGGTCTTTCATCTGAGAAAATCAAGGGCCTCATCTAAAACTATCAGAAAAGACTACATGCCCTCATTGATGCTAAAGAGGGCAATAAACAGTAGAGTATGCAAACTTTTCAACGGGGACTGTCTCATTATTTTCTTTATTATGTTTTGTTTAATGGTGTGCTATTCTGTGATGCCTTATAGTTTAACTTGAAATCCACTAAAAGCAAATGAAATGTCTTTTGCCTCATCTGTAATCTTTTCTTTAAAATATGGTTACACCTCTTACAAATTCTGCCAGAGTATGTAAACTTATGAGTAAACATTTGACTGCATATGGGGAGTCTGGGTTTCCAAAAAATCTGCTGTATTGTTGTGAAGACAAGAACATTGTCCAAGCATTTATTCAAATGGAGGCTGTCACTTAAGCACACAAGCCATTCTGCTTTAGCTCCCTTCTCAT
The DNA here is from genome assembly GCA_026402145.1 of Polypterus bichir lapradei. Classification (NCBI taxonomy): domain Eukaryota; kingdom Metazoa; phylum Chordata; class Cladistia; order Polypteriformes; family Polypteridae; genus Polypterus; species Polypterus bichir. Next base: position 68,132,526 of record JANRMT010062807.1, read on the forward strand.
ATTAAAAGAACAGATAGCCTTCCTTCGAGAGAAGACAGGAGGTGTGTTCTTTGTTGTTGTTTTTTTTAATTAATTGATGGTTGCAGGGCACATTAGTACAATACCGTATCCATTATATTCAGCCATTTTTTCATCTTTACATGTAACAGTATATTATTTGAAACCAAGTCCAGTAAACTAGTACAGTTTGGCTGTACATGGTGTTTGGTACATTACATTGTTAGAGCAGAATTCTTAGATTGAATGTGAAAATTGGCTTGATTTATGATATCCTTATATAGCTGTTCTAGTAGTCTTGACCTGTTGTACACTTTGTTTTCTGTTACAGGTATTAGAGAAGAAAGAAGGTCTTTTTCGAAAGCATATGATGGGAAAGAGAGTTGATTATGCTGCTCGTTCTGTAATATGTCCTGATATGTACATAGGAACAAATGAAATTGGCATACCAATGGTAAGAACATAATCAAAAAATAATTTTTGATTTAAATAGTTGCTCAAATCAGTATGTTAACTTTATTTTCATTATTTTTTCAGAGTTATTTGCATAAAATGTATGTTTCCTGATTATCAGAAGCTCCATTGTTAAAGTAAATTTGGAATGTCAGCTTTTAAAATATTGGTATAAAGAATGTAGTCCCCTACCCACAAATGGATTCATGCTTTAAATATTGTTTATTCTTGCAGGTATTTGCCACGAAACTGACATATCCTCAGCCAGTTACACCTTGGAATGTGCAGGAGCTCCGACAAGCTGTGATTAATGGTCCTAACATCCACCCAGGTGCTTCTATGATAATTAATGAGGATGGATCTCGCACAGTGCTTAGTAATTCCAGTGTGGAACAGAGAGAAGCCATTGCTAGACAGCTGCTCACTCCTTCCATTGGGCAGCACAAAATGGCAATGAAAGTTGTAAGTCCAAATTGCTTTAATTTCTTGCAGTTTGTTTTTCAGAAAAATTAAACTTTAAACAAATTTGTCTTCAGTTTCACTGGGTTTCACTTCACTCACATTTCAGCATCACAGTTTTATTTAATTCAGACTGTACTGCCTTTTAGACACTGATTTATTGGTCAGCCTCTAAAGACCCTCTTCCTTCAAAACTCTTACTGTACCTGTGTACCTGTGCCTTTTAAGTGACAACTGTTACCTTGGATTCTTTGCCTAAGAAGTTAACATTGAAGTTGTGTACTGTGTGTATCCAATATCGCACAGTTGAGGCCTAAAGTAAAAGCTTTCAAGTCTGAGAAGACCTGATCTTCCCAAATTAGATTTTTTTCTAAAGCTTAGCTGCATTTAGACACACCCTTTAGATGTATCTTTCTTGAGCAATTGTTGTCACTTTAAGAAAAAAATGATTTAATGTCAAGTATACAGATTCGCCTGTTTCTATGCATTTACAAGGACTAAATACCATGCAGCCTTTGCCATATACCCTTGTAACACAACCTGTAAGATAACCTACAGCATCCTTTTGTAAGCTTCTTCAGGTATGATAAAAATCTACACATTTAGAATACTCCTTTGGTTTATCTATCCAAGGATAGCCAAGGAACAGAAGGGAAACATGAGCTTCCCTTTGGGGAATTTTAAGTGAACTCCCTCTCAGCTGGTAGCCCCAAGATAACTTTATTACCTGAATGAGCCATGTTGTGATGTAATGCTGACCTCTGATCTCAATTCTTTATTCAAATAAAATAAATAATAACCTGGTTAGATCCTACTGTCATTTCTGTGGTCAGTACAAGAGATATACTTAAACAAATTTGTGGTAATTGACCTTAGTGTGAAATAAGCAGTAACAGCAAACTTGTTCAAATGAATAGAATGAGGCAGCAAGATGATGCGTCACAAGTGGTGTTATGTTTGAGCCAAGGTAGAGCCCGATTATTTTTAAATTCCTTTTCTTTCATTTTTGATTCTTTATTATCATTTAGGTTAATATTGTTAATTATAATTATTCTTTATATAATTATGTCATTTTGTCAGTTTTATGTATTTAGTTTGTATGTGTGAGAGTTTGCTCATTGCATTTTGTGGGTGGTTTCAACAGAGCTGGGGCTTCCTGTTCATCTCCCTTTAGGTACTCCCCCCTGCCCTATAAAGGCTAAGGAGGCAGGCAGTTAAATGCAATATATGCAAGACGTTATGTGCGCTGGGTGTTGGCAAGTTCTCTTGTACTTTTTTATTGTTATTATTGGATTTCTGAATTTTTGTCCATGTTGCTGTGTTTTTTGATCACTCTTTTTTGATTATGTATTGGATTTCTGTTACTGGATTTCTCTTTTTAAACTCTTTTTGTGCCATTCTGCTCTTTGAGCAGAAAATCATTTATAACATTCATTGTTCCTGTTTTTAATCTCCAAGCAAAGGGTTTAAGTCATTCCTAATGGGGATTTTTGGTATATTTGGGGCATTTAAAGTGCATTTTGGCTCTGGCGTAGGTCGAAGCTAGCAGGTCTTAGTGGGTCTAAGACTGCCTTTGTGTGTACCCACTCTGGGCAGACTGGTTGAGATTCTGGCCAGCATTTTGGAGGACTTTACACCACTTTGGCCATTTCTAGTGAGTGCATCAGTACAGGTGGCGAATCAGAAAGTCACCATAACACATGAATGCAACAGTAGCATAAGTCTTCTTTCCAGATACAAATTTTCTGAGGAATCTGAAAAATGTAATCTTTTGTTAGATTGAAAAATATTCTTGTTCTTTTTTAGAAAATGTGAATTTTCAGAGTCACTGTCCCTATCTTACATGCAAAACAGAAAAAACACATGAACCAAATCGCTCAAAGAATATAATGCTTGGAGCATTTCTCATCATATCCATCTTCATAGACTTCTACCGTGAGGCTTCACAACCAATATATTGACCTCAGCCAAAGAAGTTGATTCTAATCATTTAAGGATTATTTAGGAATTGCCCTGTATTGCCATGTAGATCCCATCATAGAGCCATCATCGACCTTTCAGTGAGTACTACTTAAGTATCTCCCGCTCCTGATGCTAGTTCTATGAGAAACATAATGAAAATATTTTTTTAGATTACTCATGGTTTTGACTTTGCTTTTTGACCATTTGTCTTACCATAGAGGTAAAACCTCTGACAACCTAATTCTGAAAATACCTTTATCATGCTTGTCCATCCATCAGTTTCTCATTGCTATTACTGTGGAGTGCTTTCTGTCTTAAAACAAGTGAGTTGCTGGGCATGCAAATCTGAAATAATAATATCAAAGTTTTAAGGGTGGCTAGAGATCACAAGTCTGAATATCTTAAATTTACACAGTGGTCAAATTTGATAATGTATTTATTTAGATCACCTGTTCAATAGGTTCTGCATCAGTGGCCCTAGGATTGGAAAATGTGATTATGTTGGTGTGTGCCTTAAAGGTAATTGATTTGTAAATGGCCTTGTATGTTACCTGTGTAGGCTAAGTAATCCCACTCCTTTAAGTGCCTTTCCCACAAGCAAACGGGAAGGTAGGACATTAGGAAGCCATGTCCTGTGCTCTGTTTGCTTAGCGATGGCAGGGATAGTGCAAGTGAATGAGCAAGCAAATGTCTAAAAATCTATAGCTTTATCAGTCCAAGGGAGTTGAATACTTGCTATCTATTTTGTTTAGGTAGTAGAGCATTTACAAGCTTTTAGGATAAGAGGCACAGCAACTATTCAGTAATAAGTTGTTTATATTTTTAAAAACATGGTGCAGTCTGAAAAACATGTAATACATTTTACTGGTATCTTAACAGTATGGATTTTTAGCCATACTGCCCATTCCTAAGCGCTGCTTGTTTTGCCAAATTTTATCAATCTGTCCATGCAGTACTTCTCTAATAATAACACTTTTTGTTACATTTATTCTGCGTAAAAGCATGAAGCTAAGTGAAAGTGTTTTTGCCAGGTTTTGCTTGGAGTAAAAACAATGTGTTGGGTTCTTATTTTTTTGGAAAACCCATTTGCAAGTTTTGCTTGGATAACAGATCCTGGAAAAATATCTTTTTGCAAGGGAAAAATATATTTTTGGTTCATCTAAATGTCCATAGTCCTTTAATGTTAACTGATAGACTGATTTATTTATTTATTTTTTCCCCCATCTAAATAGGTGAACCGGCACATTAAAAATGGAGATGTTTTGTTGCTGAATCGACAACCAACTTTGCATAGGCCTTCTATTCAAGCTCACCGTGCCCGTATCCTGCCAGGGGAAAAAGTGCTGAGATTGCATTATGCCAACTGCAAAGCTTACAATGCAGATTTTGATGGGGATGAAATGAATGCACATTTCCCTCAAAATGAACTTGGAAGAGCGGAAGCCTATATGTTGGCAAGTACTGATGAGCAATATTTGGTACCCAAGGTAACTAAATTAAATATATATGATTTTTGTACACTGGAACAATTTAAATAATATGCAGAATTAAGTAAATGGGTAAAATTAAATTATGTGAGTGCATTATTTGACCAAATGTTGACATTTTTTGTTTTCTCCTACCTTAATTGTGGTGGTTGCTTTGTTGTAATGGACAGGTCAGTGCATTTCTCTCTATATGTGTTTCTTTATTTTGTGACTTTTTTGTTTTTTAAGCAGTCAGTAATTTGTAACATTTCCCAGTTGCCACCACCACCCCCTCACCCCCACCCCCACTGATTCTACAGGTGCACATATACATGACCTATTCAAGAAAACAATGTGTCCTAAAAGTGTGCTGTTGTCAATTAAATCAACTTCAGATAACTTAAAATTTTATACCCAAGCTCCAATTCAACAGAGGTACAGTTCAAACCGGGATGGTTTTTAAATTAAATGTGAATCTGGAGGGATGAAGGGCATATGCCTGATTCTTCTACCAATATTGTTAAACCTGTCTTACTGCTTTACCAAATCATTGCTCAAGGATTCAGATACTGAGATACAGACAGATAAACAGTGGAATAAATCTGTGACTCTTATGACTGATATGCATTATGGTCGTGTCATATTATAAATAAAATGTGATCCAATACTTTTACTGTCTGCAGTGGAAGCTATTCTCCAAATATTGGGTAAATTATCATTTAGATTTATCTTCAGCACCCATATTTATTCAGATCTTTAGAATAATAGTTTTCAGTTTTTCATCATGTGACTGTTTAATTATGGTCATTTAAAGTGAGTTAAAATTATCACATAATGTAGTGTTTAGTGGAGAGAAATGTTTTTTATCAGACTTGGACCAAAAGTGCTTACCTGTTAAGTTATATTAATTTATTAATTGAAACCAGTGAAATACTAAAAAAAACATCATTGGTAAAAGGGAGAGGTGTTAATGTGTGTCAAGAAGACATAAAATGTTTTCTTCCAGAGAAGTAGAACTAAAAGCATACAGGTAGTATACTTGCAAGGTCTAAATAATTCCATGCATGAGATAAGTAAGAACAAGATATTTAAAGGTATGAAAAACAGATGAAAGGTAATGTAGCATAAGAAGTAAGTAGTTAACATTATTGGCAGCCAAGAAAAGGGCACCAATAACAGGGCAATTGAAATGTGGAGAGTATTAAGAATTTTAAGCAGTATGCTATTGTTTTAATACAGTAGAACGACAATTATCCGAGGTAATATGGACCAATGCTACCTAGGACAACTGAAAACTTAGATAAAGCAGATGGGCGTGGTCATTCTGGATGAAAAATTACATATACTACTTTTTATCAGTATGCTGCTGCTGGAATATGTGAATTTGCCCTTGGAATTAATAAAGTGTCTGTCTGTCTGTCTGTTTGATTTTTCCAGTTTATTTGATACAGTATCACTTTTAAGCCTCTTTTCATACCTTAGTGAGTTTAACATTCTTAGCTTCTTTGTCACAATGTTCTGCAGTCGCCTTAGCATCAAAGTGTGATCAGGTGTGGTGTCTTCCTGTTGTTTGATATAGAAAATCACTGTTTCAAAGGCATTTAGACTGCCTGTATGAGCAATCTATTGTGGATTTTCTGTGCAGATCTCTTTGTCATATAAACACAAACATCCTAAACGATAGCGCATGTGTATATGGTCAGTGTTATATTCATTAATTAAAACTAAAACAAAGTATGTAGCTAATGGAAAAAATAATCAGGTCATTAACTAAAACTAAAATACAAATTAAAAAATTCTGAGAAATAGAACTAAGTGAAAACAAGAAAATAAAAACAATACGTTTTTTTAGTTTTAGTTTTCGCCACACTAGTCTTTGGCTGCACTTTTCACTAAACAACAATAAAAAGGCACTTAAATTCAAACATTTCACACATATACCTTGGAAGATAAAACTAAACAGTTTGAAAATTAGAGCCTGGGTGGATTTTTATAGATTGAATAACCAACCCCCATCCCCGCTTCAAATTCAGTCAGCATTTAGACTGGAAAAAATGTTATCTTTATATGGCAATGAAGGTAGGAATTTCAGCAATTTAACCTTATTTTGTACCGATATTACTTATGGTATCTTTGCAGTGACAGATTAAGCAGAATCCTAAAACCCTCTTGCATTCGCAAAGGGTTGAAGTTAGAATTACCAACATATGAAATGAAAACTGTACTACGTTACACATACTGTATATGTTTAGTTTCAGGTTACTTATGCTGTTGTTTCCATGTAGATGTTGTGGTGTCATAGAGCTTCATCGATAGAAAATGGATGTACTGCAGTGATCTTAATATATTTAGAATGCCACAGCATTGTAGAGTTTTTAGTAGGGAATCACTGGTGCTGTACTTTGGGAGCTTGTCAGTACTTTTAATTCTGAAGTACACCATCCCACTCAATTTAATTTAATAAGAGTAAAGTACCAAATTTATTCTATTGAAATAAACTCTGGCATTGGATCTTTGTCTAGCATTACCATGCTTAACATACAGCTCATAAGAGGTTATGCGCTAGAACTATCCGATTCGTTGCAGACAAAAACCTTAATGCCATGCAAACACGTGGGGTGGGATATCTGGGGCATGCACACAAACTTGCATCTCTAACTTAGACAACTCTTTCTGATGTGTTTACTTTGATGTGTTTACTTTGCAGCGCAGTGGAGGCCATGCTGGGTTTGTTAGAAGCAGGAAATAAAAATAAAATGTTTGCTGTTCAGTACAGATCTATCTTAATCTAAATCAGAACTTTGATTTTCAAATATTTCTTAAAGTTTGATTTTGTAGGTTGTATCCTGTATTATTAATGACATCTTTGCTTTTATTTCTGTATTGTTTCTTTGACTATTTGTGAAGCAATTTGAACATTGGAATGCTGCTGTATAAATGAAATGTATTATTATTAGTAATAGCATTATTACATAGCATCATAAGCTCAGGGTTCATGTTCTGCCTATGTATATGCGGACTGAGTGTATTTAACTTCAGATATTGCAGGATATTCAAAGTATGTCATTAAGCACTCTTATGTTGCCAAAATCAGTTTATCCTTACATGTATTGTTAAATTACATCCTCCCAGTTTAGGCTCACAGTTAGCACCTTGCTGCTTATTAAGAGAATTGACTGAGATGTTGCTATAACAGATGTTCAGTGTTTAATGTAAATTATGTGCTTATAGAATTGCAGTATATCCATGGAAAAAGTTTGATTTCTGGTATTATTATTATGATAATGGTTCAGGTAGCAACTTCAGTAGCATTTTTAAAAAATAAAATAATTCCATGGGGGGAAAAAACTCAGTTTGGAAATGGGCAGATGACATATTGTCAGCATCAGGAGATATCAAAAGTAAATACAAC
>JANRMT010062807.1:68140674-68155396 GCA_026402145.1 Polypterus bichir lapradei
ATATATATATATGTCAATGTATGTGTGTGTTTGTATGTATGTTCTAGCATATGGAGCGATTTTCATGAAATTTGGTACACATGTTTTAAATTTGGTCAACTAAAAATACTGTAGGTTGAAATCAACCCTAACCCACCGTTTTGGGAGGCTTGGGGGTGATCTTGCAGTCTTATATGCATGTTATCATCCAGTTGACACTCTAAATGACCACCAGAAGGAGAAATGGAGGTGACTGCCAGCCTTCTTTGTTTGAGCACCACCACACCCCTGTTGCTTTTTAAATTGTCCGGTTCCGATAGTTAACTGGATGATAACATACATACAAGACTGCAAGACAAGTACATTAGTGAGTCTTAATTGTTTAATTTATTTTTATTTTTAAAGTTTTTTTTTTTTATTATTATTATATTTTCCTCAATTAAAAAAAAACAACCTTATTTTCCTCCTGGGCAACGCTGGGTATTTCAGCTAGTTAGACTATATACGTGCAGTGATCTTGCTGCTCACAAAGGGAATCTAAAAAATATACAAAAAAGTATGTTTGAAATTAAATAACAATAACAAAAACTAAAATTTAATTGCTTAAAAACCAGAACTAAATACAAACACAAAAAACTAAAATTAGAAAAGGGTGAAAAGCTTTAACTAAATAATCCTAAAAAATTACTAACTAAATAAATCAAAAATAAAAAACTTAAAATTAGAAAAACATTTACATGGTCAATGCTGGCGACAAACTGATAATACCTGACGAGTGCAGTTTGGGGAGGGTGGGTGGTTGAGTGAGTCACACATACATTCCCACAGTCAAAATATCCTCAGACACTCTGCCGATACTAACATGGTTAAAAGTATGGTATTTACAGTGGCTTGCAAAAGTATTCGGCCCCCTTGAACTTTTCCACATTTTGTCACATTACAGCCACAAACATGAATCAATTTTATTGGAATTCCACATGAAAGACCAATACAAAGTGGTGTACACGTGAGAAGTGGAACGAAAATCATACATGATTCCAAACATTTTTTACAAATAAATAACTGAAAAGTGGGGTGTGCGTAATTATTCAGCCCCCTTTGGTCTGAGTGCAGTCAGTTACGCATAGACATTGCCTGATGAGTGCTAATGACTAAATAGAGTGCACCTGTGTGTAATCTAATGTCAGTACAAATACAGCTGCTCTGTGACGGCCTCACTGCAAACCACTGTACATGCCTAATACAGTATACATGTCAAAGCTTTTATGAATTATAAGAAAAGCAATGTATTACGCCTACATTTTTGCCTCAGATAATGTTGAACCTTGGTAAGTTGGGGCATAGATAATCAGGGTTATGCTGTATTTCTAAAAGCTACATAAACAACAGTTTCCTCCAGAAGAATACCAGACACTTTTTCATGGTTCTTCAAGTTGTTATTATTATTACTATTATTATAGGTGAAGACTCACCTTATGTGAGATTAACTTAGAAATCATGTACAGTATAGTTGGTTTGCCATGTAAATTCTATAGGACCTGTGCAAAATAAACATTTCTATCTTTCTAACAATACTATAATTAAAAATGTAAATGAATATAAACAGATGTAACTCTCACAATTATTAGTGGAAACATTTTCAAGTGATGATGATGATCAGTTTAGCAATCTAATGATTGTATATGTGTTAAAGCTGGATAATGAAGGAGACACCACATGTACAGAATCAATTTTAAAGAGCCATGCTTTTTCATTTAATGTGTTGCTATTTACTGGAATTTGGTTTTAATTTGTACAGGGTGGTGCTGTTCAGAGGTCCATTCTGTCTGTCATGTTAATGTGAATTTAATGTTGATAAATCTTGAAAATGTGACTATTTATCTTCACAGTGGGAGAAGCCCAGTGCCCAAAATGCTTCACAAGGACATCATCCTTATTTTAGGGGGAAAAAACAATATTGCTACCACATGCTGTTTGAAAAATTAAATGTTGCTGGGAGAAAACTCATTGGTTCTCAAGTGTAAAGAAATTTTAGAGATATTCTGAAAAATAAATGTGTTTTGGACTCTTACTTTGAAGTTTATGTTATGTGAATTGCTTACTGTGATATATTCAGATAGTTGTTGACTTACGACCTATGCGTCTTATGACCATTCGACTTACGACTGCCACGGCATCTCAAAGACAAATTACAGTTTTCTCCACTCTAACTCTGTATGCCATAACTCATTCACCTCGAACTTGGTTTATTACCTGCATTGGCTTTGATTTTGTTCAATAAAAGTTGTTTTACAATTACAGGAAAAAAACAAGGAATGAAGAAAGAAAGAAGGTGAATGCGTTTAAGTTATCCCATTGTAACTGGTGTTCGCTGCAAGCACTTTACTGTTGCGATCTGGCTTTGAATCTGGTTAACCTCCGAAGCTTCTGCTTTGTGACTCACAGTGTGTTGCTTCGTCCAAACTGCCATGAAGGTGTAATGAAACCACGCTAAACTCCTTCATCTGTTAATTATTGTTAAAAGGCTGAAACGTTAAAGCAGAAAACATATAGGTGGTCAAACTCTCCTGGGACATTTCTTCCTCTCACAGTTTAGATAATGAAAACTGGGAGAGGTGAACACTGATGATGTAACATAATACAGACAAAGAGAGGATTTGTGAAGCTGTTCAAAGTTTGGCACCCATGTGAGCAATTGTAATAGTGAAGCAATACAATAAAGAAATCATTTACAAAAAAAATTAGACTATATACACAATGTGCTGAGAATCATGATAAAAAAGGGATATAAAGCAAACAATGTGATTTAAGGGACTGCTAGTAATATACATACAGTAAGGTTTAAATACGTATACCCATCCATCTTAAATCCAGATTGACTTAAGACCAGTCCATCTCAACCAAATGTGGTCGTAAGTTGACAGCTACAGTACCTGTATTGTATTTGTGTTATGAAGCTGGTCAGTGTCTGTTTTCCTTATGTAAACTTTATTTCAGTTGTAAATCTATATTTTGCAGGACGGTACACCTTTAGCAGGCTTGATTCAGGATCACATGATTTCAGGGACCAGCATGACAATTCGGGGATGCTTCTTCACTAGAGATCAGTACATGGAACTGGTATACAGAGGACTAATTGACAAAAGGGGGAGAGTAAAGACATTCCCACCTGCTATTATGAAACCCTTTCCTATGTGGACAGGTAAACAGGTATGTAAGTAGATTTAAAGTCCTTTGTCAGTAACAAAAATTTGTAGTTTTATTAATTTAGGTTGTCAGGTAGTTGCAATTATGGCATATTTCAGCTCCTCACATAAGGCATATAAAGATGCACATGGTATTGGTATTTCACATATTATTAGTGTGTGTGCGATGAATAATGAAGAGGATAAAAGTTATCCTACTGTATTTTAAAGACTATAGTATAATTTTTTCTCTGTGCTTTAATTAACAAAATATAAACTTTTTTAAATTAACAAATTAATTTTACCCAAACCAAAGTTTCTCTGATTTCAGAGTTTCAGGTTGTTGTTGAGGGGTTTCTTTGGAAGCTGAAGCAGGTTTTTAGGCTAGTAAGCAAGGGCTTGGGCTTATAACATGTAACTATACATGTTGAGGCTATATCACCAGGTGCTAGACTTAGAGGTCTGGAATCTTAAGAGCCCAAAAGTGATCATTTCTCTCCTGATCTCTCACACCTATTGCCTGGGAAGGGAGACAAATGACTTGGAATGCCAAAGCAACCCAACAAGCCACACCATCGCCAAACTCTGTATTCAACCCCCTTCATATGGCTTGGCTGTAGACTAAGGCCAGAATCCTTAGATTATGAAGCAATTTAATAAGCTGTTAATAATGCTAAAACCTTTTACAATTATTTTTTAGTAAGGTGTGCTTGTGTAGCTTGTTCTTTTTGTAAATTTTGCAAATTTAATGAGTAATGCATTGACCCTACAAATAATAATTGGTAAAATACAGTATTTTAAGAAATACCTCAGTGTTGTACGTCTGTCTTAATAACATATATTAGAAAAGACCAAAGCTAGATCATTGTCCACAGATCAATGACTGCATTTAACTATTATGTACTTTGAAGATTTGAAACTATAGAAATAACATCTGTACTTTTTACAGTATTTACCACACCATCTTTAGCAATACTTTCACTTGGAATAAAATAAGGTATGAAAGCAAGCAAATCTGAGAAAGAAATGCGGGCAGCATCAGTACTATTCTCTAGGTGGAACAACAGTAATTTACAGTCATATTTTTAATCACTGTCAACTTCTAATCTAATGACTTGCTTAAATATTCAAAATAAACACATTATTTTCTGCAGTTGTGTTACGGGATATAGAGTTTAGGATTGGTCAATGCAAACCTTAATACAAAAATATTGTTAAAGCATTTTTAATAAGAACAATTTTAGACATTTTGGTTCTAACCCTGTTGTTTCATGTTACAAGTATACTGTTCCATTGCAACACCTGGAATCAGTGCCAAGCAGTCTGCTACTTGGTCTGTGAAAGGCAACTTTGATGATTAAAGAATCCTGTCCCAAAAGATTCGCTTTGTTCTTTATGCTCCAATGATATTATTTTTCCAATTGCAAAGATACTTTTTAGCTTTACTGCGGTACTATCAAAGTGGATGGGCTATATTGTTGGCAATATCTCTTGGAGGATATTTTCTGAAAGTAGGAAATAATTGGTTTCAGTTTTTTATGTTTGCAGTAACTGCTTTTGTTGCTCATCTGCACTAACATTTTGCAGGTTGTTTCCACTCTCCTTGTAAATGTAATTCCTGAAAACCATATTGCACTCAATCTCTCTGGAAAAGCAAAAATTCCCTTGAAGGCCTGGGTCAGGGACCAGTCTCGCCCAGTTACTGACTATGACTCTGAATTCATGAGTGAGACAAAGGTAAAATCATTTTTATTTCCTTTTTGTGGATGCATGTGATGCATATCTGTTGTTGGGAATTAGTATTATTGTAAAGGAAATTTTAAGCATTAAGCAACATGTATCATAAGCCTACATATGATATTGCAGTTTCTTGATTGATAGCATGTTTTCTTTTATTTTTTAAACCCCATATTAGGTGATAATTCGAGGAGGAGAGCTGTTATGTGGTGTTTTAGATAAGGCTCACTATGGAAGCTCACCTTATGGACTTATTCACTGCTGTTATGAGCTGTATGGTGGTGAAACAAGTGGCAAGCTTCTAACCTGTCTGGCACGTCTTTTCACTGCATACTTACAACTGTACAAAGGTTTTACAATGGGTATGATATATATAACTTTGATTTTTTATTTTTTTTTAACGGAGCTCAAATGTAATATTTTTTGTATTTCACCTTCAATGTTGATCGCCATACTTTACACAGGTACATTTCCTTTACATTTTAAGAACTGGAGAAGAGGCAAGAAGGCATCCTCTCTGATTTGCATAATGAACAATAGAAGAGATTTAATTTTTAAATTTGTGTTTTGAAGTTACAAATAGATTCCTTATTAATTTTAATTCAAGGGCAGCATGGTGTCATGTTGGTAGCATTGCTGCCTTGCAGTAAGAAGTCTTTTCTTTGTGAAGTTTGTATGTTCCGAGTCTGTGTGGTTTTCCTTCGGATGCCCCAGTTTCCTCCCATAGTGCAAAGAAATGCAGGTTAGGTAGATGAGTGATGCTGTATTGGCCCTAGTGTGCTTGCACGCCTGTGTGTGTTTTTACCCTGCAATGTACTGGCACCTTGTCCAGAAATTGTTCCTGCCTGGTGCCCTATGCTGGCTGGGATAGGCTCCAGCCCCTAATCGGGGCTAAGAGGGCTTAGAAAATAGTTAGGTATAGTTTCTATTTCTGGGTACTCTGGTTTTCCTTTTATATGTTGGTAATTCTAAGTTGAGCCCTTTGTGAGTGCAAGAGGGTTTTGGTTTGTGATGAATTGGTACCACATCTGTTATGGCCTGATGCTGCAGGGGATAGGTTCCAGCCTACATCAACCATGAGCTAGATTAAGTGATTTTGAGAAAGCTGTGCTGCGATACCTTATACCTTTTGTTTTTTTTGTTTCTTTTAAACTCCTTAAAATAGACTTGATAGATTTCAACTGCTTGCGGTGGCATTTGTCTATATTATGGGGCTTGGATTTGAAAGTGTTGATTAGTTACACTCACCAACCACTTTATGAGATACACCTGTTCAGCAGCTTGTTACTGCAAATATCTAATCAGCAAATCACATGGCAGCAACTCAATGCATTTAGGCATGTAGACATTGTCAGGACAACCTGCTGAAGTTCAAACAGAGCATCGAAAAGAGGAAGAAAGGAGATTTAAGTGACTTTGAACGTGGCATGGCTGTTTGTGCCACACAGGCTGGTCTGAGTATTTCAGAAACTGCTGATCTGCAGGGATTTTCAAGCTAATCATCTCTAGGGTTTACAGAGAATGGTCTGAAAATGGGAAAATGATCAGTGAGTGGCTCTTCTCTTGGCAAAAATGCCTTGTTGGTGCTGAGGTCAGACGAGAATGGCCAGTCAGATAGAAAGGCAACGGTAACTCAAATAACCACTCGTTACAACTAAGATCTGCAGAAGAGCATCTCTGAATGCAAAATACCTCAAACCTTGAAACAGATGGGCTACAGCAGCAGGAGAACAAAACCAGGTGCCATTCCTGTCAGCTAAGAACGGGCAAATGAGGCTGCAGTTCACATGGGCTCACTAAAATTGGCCAGTAGAATATTTGAAACATGTTGCTTGGTCTAATGAGTCTTGATTTCTGCTGTGACATTGGGATGGTATAGTCAGAATTTGGCATCAACATCATGAAAGCATGAATCCGTCCTGCCTTGTATCAACAGTTCAGGCTGGTGATGGTGGTAGTGTAATGGTGTGGGTGATATTTTCTTGGCACACTTTGGGCCCCTTAGTACCAATTGGGAATTGTTTAAATGCCACAGCCTACCTGAATATTGTTGCTGACCATGTCCATCCCTTTATGAATGCAGTGTACTCATCTTCTGATGACAACCTCCCGCAGGATAATGCACTATGCCACAAAGCTCAAATCACCTCAAACTGGTTTCTTGAATATGACTATCGGTTCACTGTACTCAAATGGCCTCCACATTCACCAGATATCAATCCATATAGAGCACCTTTTGGATGTGGTAGAACGGGAGATTCACATCATGGATGTGTAGCAGACAAATCTACAGCAAGTAACTGATGCTATCATGTCAACATGGGCCAGAATCCCTGAGGATTGTTTCCAGCACCTTGCTGAATCTATGCCACAAAGAATTATGGCAGTTCTGAAGGCAAAAGGGGGTCCAACTTGGTACTAGCAAGGTGTACCTAATAAAGTGACCAGTGAGTGTATATGTGGTTCAGCCAGTTATTAAATGTCAGAAGGAATATTTTCAGACACTACCAGTTGGTGCTGGATAACTTTGTTCATTTAATAAATGAGTAAAAAATAAATATTCCTTAGGGATTCCTTTACCTGACCCTATCATTAGATTTCATTGTAGACCTAAACAAAAAAATCAGCGTATACAAATACTAATGAGGTAATGGGGAAGGAGGCATATAGGTATTCACATCATTTTCTGCAGCAGTCAGCATACCAATGCAAATTCCATTTTATTTTTATAATAATTTCCACAGCAAACTGGGAAATGTCCACTGGTGAAACTGCTCAACATATATTTTACATTCAACATTTGAGTTCGATGGAAGTTATTGCAGAATTTTTCAGTACCTACTAACTTATTATGGAACAATAAAAAAAAAGATTGGTGGGGAGGACAAGGATAATGTAAGAAAGAATCTCAGGTATGAGCAAGCACAGTGAGTGGTAGATGGCCCCGTGCGAGAATAAGAATAATGACTCTCCAGGGATGTGTCACATCCACTGAGCATTTCAGAGGAGTGGAGTGTGACAGAGTGTTTCCATGGGACCTGTTGGACCACAGATTGGTGGCAGGACCATGGAGCCTGGCTGAAAGACCTGAGAAGGGTGAGATGGATAGAAAGTGGAGAAAACCTTGCTGGACTGGCAGGAGATTAGGAACCCAATGTCTGACTGTTTCAGACTTGGATTTTAACTTTATTGTTGTGTGTGTGTGTGTGTTTTGTTTTTTTTTTTATATCCTCCCAAATGCACTAGTTTTATTGGACTATTAATTTGGAAAAAAGCGTTACATTTTATTTGATTTTGAACCCGGTTTGAAATAAAAAGCACTGATTTGTACCTGCTCTTTTTTGTTCACATTGCCCAGTCCATCCTTAGTTTACATCTATCTATGTCCAGGTTTAAGGGGAGTATGCCAGCTGCGGGCAACCCAGGCATCACACTTACACATTACATGTTAATCTGCAGATGATTAACCACCTGTATGCTTTATCAATTTCCTTTTTTCATATAATTTCTAATTAAAACTTGTCCTTATTTCTTTTATGCTTGTTTTGTTTACAAAAAAATGTATTGGTTAAAACTGTATTTTAATACTTTTTATTCTGAAGGTGTTGAAGACATTCTGGTGAAAAAGAGAGCTAATTCAAAAAGAGAGAAGATCATTGCTGATTCTACAAAATGTGGTAACAGGGTAAAATGCTGATGATTATAATTTTGTTTTGTATGAAGTGATCCAAGTACACAAGTATGCTACATCAGGGGTGTCAAACTCCGGGCCTGGAGGGCCGCAATGTCTGCAGGTTTTCATTCTAACCCTTTTCCTAATCATTGACCAGGATTCACTGCTAATTAACTTTTTCTCCATCACTTTAATAGCCTTGTTAGAAGAGTTCAGCCCTCTGAATTGATTTGTTTCTTTATTAAATGACAGCCAAACAGAAATGAGATGTGAAACAAGCTAACAGATGACCAGCTAAACTGGGGCTTCAAACTCTAACCAATTTCACTCCAACCAGTTTCTTAATGAGAAGCCAATTCTTGCTGTTCATTAAACTTGTTATTTAATTCCACAGCTTGTTGCTGCTCTCATTCTACCACAGCAGACATTTCCAAAACTGTTGATTTTCTGTTTTTTTCTAAGAACACCGTTAAAATGTTTGGATGACCTCGGAGATCAACCTTACTGAGACCTCCACCTTTCTTTATTTTCACATATTGTGTTAATGACACAGGTGAGCTGGTCATGTGGAGGCTTCTGTCTCATTATTGTTTGGCTGCTAATTAAGGAAAAAGAGACAACTAAGGGCCTGAGTGAAGTCAATTAAAATGAAACAAAAAGAAGTTAATTAGCAGCCAAAAATGGTCACTAATGAAGAATATGGTCAGAATGAAAACCTGCAGCCACTGCGGCCCTCCAGGACTGGAGTTTGACACCTGTGTGCTACATGATGTGCACTGCTTTTCACCTGTATTGTTATGAAATTACACATACAAAATGTAATGTCTTGTTTCTTTTTATTTGGGATGTTTCAGCAGAATAGTTACATTAGGAAATAGTATAAGAAGGATTTTTTTTATTTTCTATCAAATTTGGAAACAAAGAGCTTTTTTTTAAGGTCAATAGTTTATTTTTATTTGTGTTTTTTAGGGATTACTCCAACCAAAAATATTTTCTTTTATTTGTTACTTACTGTGGCATAAACTTTCCCAGGGAGGCTGAGGAGTGTGTTCCCCCAATAGGTAGAGCACACGCTACTGTATCTGTTTTTAAAAAAGGGGACCACCACCCTAGTCAGCCACTCCAGGGGCACTGCTCCTTACAACCATGCAACACTGAAAAGGCATGCCAGTCACGAAGCAGTGTCCAGAACCTTCAGTATTTCTGGGCGCATCTCATTCACCCCTGAAGAATTGCAAATATGGAGGTGATTAACAACCTCAGTACTGGAAAGGAGATTCAGCCCAGTCGTGAAAACTCAGATTCAGGAGGATCCATGTGGGTTCTGTCTGAACTGTGGTACAGTTGACTAGCTTTCTGCCATCATGAGAATTCTGAAGGATTCACGGGAGTAAGTCCAATTGGTCTACATGTGTTTGTGGACTTAAAGAAGGAGTCTGACTGTGTTACTGGGTACTATTCACCCCACATACTCAGAAAAGCATCAGAACCATTCTCAGGGCTGTGCTTTGTCTCTTATCCTGTTTGTGACTTTCTTGGACAGGATATCAAACCGCAGCTGAGAAAGGGAGGTCTCTGGTCCAGTGGCTTTAGAATTGTGTCACTGCTTTTTATACAGTCTGTGTTAAGTGGTAGGGATGAGGATCAGCACATCCAAATCTGAGACCCAAGATTCTCATAAGGAAAAAAGGTGGATTGTACTGTCTAAGTGGTATGGTGAGTTACTACCTGAAGCGGAAGAGTTGAACTATCTTGGGATCTTGTTCACAAGGGAGGGGAAAAGGGGTGATGTGATCAGCAGATGACTTGCATGGCAAGCACAGTCATGCGGTCACTATACTGTTCTTTAGTGTTTAAGAAGGAGCTAAGCAAGAAGGCAAATCTATGTCCCTACCCTCTCCAAGCTGGTCATGAGCTTTGGATAATGACTGAAAGGACGAGGTTCTGTTTAAAAGTGGTTGAAATGAGCTTTCTCTGCAGGGTGGTTAGGCTCTCCTTAGAGAGAGGGTGAGAGAAGCAGACTTATGGGAGAGACTAGGAGAGCCGCTGACTCTCAGCATTGAGATGAACCAATTGATGAGGCTTAGGCATGTAGAGATTTTACAGGCACGGCCAGCTTGGAATAGACCCCGGGGAAGAACCAGCTAAATAGCCTGGAAACTCTGTGGGATCCCAAAACATGAGTTGGAAAGTGTAGCTGGGGAAATTGACATATAGTCCTCGCTGCTAAGACTGTTGTCTCCCACAACCCAGTCCGAATAAGCAATGGAAAATGAATGAATGAATAAATTAATGTTATTTACTCTCTATTGTTTGTAGTGATGGCCAAAAAAACTTAATCTCTTGTTTTCATTGAGATGATAAATTTCCCATTATACAGTGGAACCACAGTGAGGAACCACAAACTATATCAAAACATCCATGAATGAAATCTCATATTACTTGTGTCGCATAATCCATGTCAGGTGTCCAGTCATATGCTCACAGTGTTCTAAGCACATGTATTTTGGCCAGGATAATTTTAAATAAACCATTTCTGGAAAGTCATATTGTGCATGAGAGTGGAACATGTTGGAATAAGAACGAGCTATTGATAAAAGACCCACCTCTAACCAGCAATAGCTTATTTATTGGCTTCAAAGGCCTTTTCACATGATAACGACATTGCAGAGCTTTCTTTGAGAGAGGTGTACATTTAAGATTAAATGTTAAAGAAAGGCAAATTAAAACATTAGGTGCCAAGTATGCCTTATATGTGTGTATATCTGAGATGTTTCAACAAGGTGTAGTTTTATAAACTACCATTGAAATACTCCAAATTACTGTAGTTATGGCTTACTACTATGAGTGACAAGTATTTTTCTTTGGTGTATCATGCCATTGGTAGTGGAACACTTTTGGCAAAATGCTAATTTTATCATGGTCCTCTGGAGTGTACTACAAGGGTCTTTACTAGCTGACATCATCGTATCCTGTGGCTCGTTAATACTTTCCTGCCATTTTAATATGCTTATTTTAAAATAGATTATGGGTGTATTTATTTGTTACTGTTTACACTTGAGACTATTCAATGTTTTATTTTAATTGCGGTAGCAGTGCATTTTCCTTTTGGGATCAATCTTTCTGTCTCTCTCACCCCTCCCCATCTATCAATCTATTTTTACACAGTTATATATTATAGTGAACTTTATAATGCAATCAACAACAAAACTACAAAACAGATGATTAAACAATGAACTGATTATCTTATTTGCCTCTCATTTTTCTAGGCCCTTAGAGCAGCATTTAATCTCTCTGACTGTACTTCTGTAATTGAGGCAAGAGATAAATGGGAAGATGCCCACCTCAGTAAAGACCAGCGAGACTTCAACATGGTGGACTTAAAATTCAAAGAAGAAGTTAACCAAGTCAGCAACAACATAAATAAGGTTAGTCTGCTCTAGGTAAAGTTTTTTAAAATACAATTTAAGGGCCCATCCAAAGACTATCAAGTATGTAAGGTAGGTGTTGCTGAAGCTTATGTCACATTACCAGGCACAGTTCTGCTTGCCTCTTTTTCTGACAGCCAAAAGTGTGTTTCTTGATGGGGTGTTGCTTTATGAAGGGTTAACAGCTGCTGCGAGTTCAGTAGCAATCTCTGCCCTTTAATTCTTTTTTCCATTATGTTATGGTATGTAAAGTAGGAGACCTCAGACAGATCAGCTTTTTTTCTGTTTGTGAGGTTAAAATTTTAATTTTACTTTTTATATTTTCTTTTTTCTCTTTCTTCATCCTGCAACACTTTGTAATAAATGTTGTCGTTGTAAAAATGAGCATGTTCCTCACCCCGTCAATACGTTCTATACATTGTTCTTCTAGATGAGCATTCATTGGTTCATTTGGTTATAAGTTCTCATGTGTACACAGTTTGCCCCACCAACTAATAAGAAAATCAAACATGTTTAATTTTATCTTAGCCAGTCGCAGACTAGTTGGTCTCCTTCATTAGATACAGTATGTCATATTATGTGTCTTGACTTAAAAAAAAGTTTGGGAACCCATGACTTATTCTTTTTTTTCCCTCATACAATCTTAGAGGGGTTAAAATAGTTTTATAAACATTGATTCAAGTCTTTGATATTTTAATATTTGCTGTATTAAAGTATGTCTATATAAAGATTACATATATTTAACTACCTCTAAAGTAAAGAACATCTCTCTGGAAATGTATTTTTAGCAGTTTGGACTTTTAATTTTAAAGTGAAGAATTGTACCGGAACAAATAAGTGAGACACTGAGCATTAGTAAAGTTTACGTACTTGAAACTCATTTTTATGTTTTTTTTTTTTTTTTATGAAATTCAGATTTTCATGGATTAGTTTGCATATGTCATAGATATAACCCTGTTTAAAAAAACCATATCCACTATGATTATTACCTTCTTTATTGTATACATTTTTAACCCTTTAGGTCTGCATGCCTCTTGGGCTACATAGAAGGTTTCCAGAAAACAACCTCCAGATGATGGTGCTGTCTGGAGCTAAAGGCTCTACAGTAAATACTATGCAGGTATAAAATGTTTGGATATGTATTACTATAATTTTGACATGTTGAATTTTAGTAGTGGTATCATCTTAAAGAAGGGAACGCAAAGGGAAAAGGTAGATATTCACTAAACAGTTGAAACATTTTTTGCACACAATCCCTGGTACATTTTACATAACTGTTGCTGCATAAAGAGCCTACTGTTCAAACGTTTCTCATAAATTAGAACATTTGGCACCGAGGTGGAGATGGTCTTTATTGCTTTATTGCTTTTGTAATATCCAGGCTTAATTTTTTTGCTTTCACCATCTTTAACACTAAAATCCTTGAAGCATACAAATTTCTTTGTTGTCCCTGTTCTCCTTAAATTTTCCTGACATACACCAAGAAGTTCGTAGCTCCTTACTTTTGTTTTGCAAATGTGTGGATTAACAGAATGTAGCCTGCTACATCCCCCCCCACCCCACCATTCAGTCAGACGAAGGCATCACCCTGCTGCAATCTTAACAGCTGAAGTCTGTGTTGAAATGTTTAATCTGGCAATCCATTTATAAGGAATTATATAGGTAATGCCATGCTTTGAAATATGTACATGTCATATGTGTTCCATGTCTTCAGCAATCTGTGTAAATGTAGAATGACAAAGGAAATGCAAGGCATGAAATGCTGAGCAAACGGCTAAAACAGAAAATGTTTTCATATGTTATAGTAATAACAACATGATGTGAATTGTAGGTTGTGTAAAGACTGAAGCCCAAATATCCAATAAACACTTTCACAAAAGGTGTAACAAAACAAGTGTGCTTTTATTCAAAAATAAAATCGAAGAAAAAGAAATTGCTTGATTGACATGTTGCTGAAGCTCAACTATCAGTTGGTACAACGCAAAAGACATTTGCCTACATGTGTGCTTGCACATTTCATTTTCAACCATTTGTCACAGTGGTAGCGCTGTTCCGTCTCAGATCTATGCCGATGGCACAGTGGAAAAGCTACCATTTAGCAACCTCAGGATAATATGTTAGAATCTTGCATCACCCTTGCATTTATCGCTTTGAGTAGTGAGCCGCCAATAATTTCATTAATATAAAAACATACATTTGATGTGAGTCTGTAACATCCTATTTAATTTTATTGTACTTGTAAAAGTTAGCACTGAAGGGTTTAAAGCAAACACAGAAATGCAGCTAAATCATTTCTTCTTGGTGTCTGAGCAAGCAGTCCTTGCAATGTCTATGGTGGATGTTACATTTCCTTGAACACAAACATTCACATTAACATGTAATAAGTAGGAACTTGCGCTGAAACTGTCCATTATTGGAATTATCAGCAAAAATGAAAATACTTCACTTATTTTGCAGAAAATGTTTCAAATCTATACTAATAAACGGCAAAGCCCTCACTCACTCACTCACTCACTCACTCACTCACTCACTCACTGACTGACTGACTCATCACTAATTCTCCAACTTCCCGTGTAGGTAGAAGGCTGAAATTTGGCAGGCTTATTCCTTACAGCTTCCTTACAAAAGTTGGGCAGGTTTCATTTCGAAATTCTACGCGTAATGGTCATAACTGGAAGGTATTTTTCTCCATTTACTGTAATGGAGTTGAGCTTGACCGC